>MDKI01115115.1:0-25106 GCA_005239505.1 Nicotiana paniculata | reverse complement strand
CCCAAACCCCATAACACTGATAATGATGCAATGAACACGAAGTCTTCATTATTAAACACCCGATTCACCAGCCAAAACTGACACCACCGGGCACATATCCCGCAAACTAAACTAAAGAAAACACATAACGAAATGACTCAATATGAAAATGGAAACATATAAAGGAATTATCAAACAAGCCCATAGACAACACTCTCTATCAACACCGACTTACTAAAAGCAATATAACAAGGAAGAAGCAAAGCATATGAACAAATCACAAGGATACCATCCTGATAAAATTTCCACTGCGGTACTCAGCCTGGTCCAAACATATCGAATCACAAATATCACGAGGCCCTGGTCGAACCCGCCCAACCCAACTAAGAAGAACCGAACCTGACAGACACATCTTTTTCCTTTTGGGAGGGTACTCCGAGTAGTGGGTGAAGGCCATAAGAGAAGATTGCCCTACCGGTAAGGAAGACCTCGTCCTCAACTCTGAATCACATACCGAAAATATATCATACCAATTGAAATTCCTCCACTAATTCATCTCAGCTAATAAAATCATAACGCTAACCGAACTCACATCTCGATGGAGTATCAAATCACAAATCGTAAGCAAAATATTTAGGAAAATCACATAAAGCTTACCACGAAGAACAACAAGGACTCACTGCCAGTTTCACTACTATCAAGAATGAATAAAACAGCGATAGACACGGGCTACTACTCATAGAATCTCCTAACAAAAGTAAACACAAAATGGAGTGCAAAACATGGAACTCATTCATAAATGAAACAACAAATAAGGGAACTCGTTCCGACCAGCAGAGTTATAATGAAATACAATTGGTTCCCCTCTGTACACATCAAAACATACATGTGTGATAATATCTGGCACATCGGCCTCCGGCCTACTATATGCAACACATCAACGGGTCGGGCCTCCCCCTCTTAGGTGCCCTCTACTCACCTAAATACCCCGCTACCACACACCTACCTGAATCCTAGGACAATCTCTCACCCTTTGGCTAACATCTCCACACTGAAAACAATCTCGCTGCCGACATGGCTGTGGAAACACACAATACGAATCCTCTGAGAACCATGATTACCTGAAATCCCATGCGAAGGTGGTAACGCAAACTGAACTGGTTGACCCACAAAACTTCTACCGTGTCGTACCTTGCCCCCATAATACGGACCAGTCGATTCCTCCGATCTATGAGGCCTCATTGCCTCCCTGAACTCTCTCTCTGATCTCGTCTGTCCTCTCGCTCCTGATCCCACATGCGCTCTAACCGGCGAGCGATCCCTTCTACCTGCTGAAATGAGGCATCATACTCTATCTCTCGAGTCCCGCTAAACCGAATATCATGCCTGAATCTCTCAAAACTCTACAGATTCATATCCTAATTGAAACAACCATACGAGGTGCATGTCTGACCCACTCACTGAATCTAACAACATGCTACAATAGTGACACAGCACCCCGACGCAACTGCTCAAACTCCGCGCGTCGTACATCCCGAAGGAACCGAGGTGCAACCTCCCTCAAAGCTCTCCGAAAACTGAATCCATGCTAGTGAAGCTAATTCGGCCAGGTCACCCCAACTCATATGCCGCCACCACTGATCCACCCACTACTCTGAACCTGAGACGTGACAAAGCAACCTGCTCGTCTCCACATTACCCAAAGTACGAAGAATATAGTGACACTCCTCCCGAAAACCCTGGGCACCATCTGCCGCCAATCCATTGAAAGATAGAAGGGTGGTACTTCCTGTACCTATCAAGTTCAAGGTATTCTTCCTCCGATGCTGCTACCCTAACCACGGCTGAACTGAAGCCAGATGTCGTGCTGCCATGACAACTGGAACCTGACCAACATGATCTCGCTACTCTGGAGTGTAGACGGTAGGAGTATGAACTCCTCCCCTGATCTGTGAAGCAATTGGTGCACTAGAATCAATCCTGCCCGAGTTGATGTACCAATTATACTCAGAACTATACCCAGGCCTACTGAAGTCCGGGGTAGCAACAGGCACCCCCAGTACCTGTCCCCCAACTAGAACTACTGGCGACACCTCAACGGCTGCTCTGGTAGGCATCTTAACTGCGACACGTACTCCTCGTTGGCCTCTGTCTCTGACCCTTGCGACACTTGCTTCGGGTTAACATCATCAGGAACAGCCGTTCATGTCCTCACCATCGGTGAGAGAATGGAACGATAATTTCAAACTTCAAAATCAATAAACTCGCACGATAGGGATGAAGGAAGTGAAATTGTCCTAATAGTTCCGTAGCCTCTCGAAGATAAGTACAGACGTCTCCGTACCGATCCGTAAGACTCTACTAAACTTTCTTATGACTCGTAGCACCTATGAACCTAGAGCTCTGATACCAACTTGTCACGACCCAAATTCCCTCTGTTGGGTATCGTGATGGCACCTAGTCTTAGGGACTAGGTAATCCTAGCAGTTACTGAATAACAACAAAAATAAAAGAAAAACTAACAGCCTTGAAATAGAATCTCAATACAATATACAAACTTTCCCAAAACTGGTAGTACAAGTCATAAGCTCTACGACTCTTCTACAACTTCTAAGTACAACTATTTGGAAATAAATACAAAAGTGTATGAATAATAAATACAAAGAAGGTGACTCCGAAGCCTGCAAACGCAGCAACAGGTTACCTTGAGTCTCCTCGGCAATCATCCGCACAGCTACTACAAAATATACCTGGATCTGCACACAAAAATGTGCAGAAGTGTAGTATGATCACACCACAGTGGTGCCCAGTAAGTATCAAGAATAACCTCGATGGAATAGTGATGAGGACTAGTCAAGACACCACTGGTCTACAAAATAAATAACATGAATATAGAAATGAACTAACATTACATCTATCTAAGACTTCACGGAATAATTCACAACAATGACAATATAAAGCGGAAGGAAATTACACAAATCAATCACGAAACAACAAAAAAATACACCGAAAGATGGACAACAAAACAAGCCGAATCGAAAGGAAACACAATACAATAGAAAACACCGATAACTCAACTCCACGTCGGTTTGTTCACATCGAGCCTTAGCCATTAAAATCCATAACTGGTAGAAATCTTTACAGAACAGTTCATATGAAAAACTTTTGCAAATAAAATCATTTCAGTATGGAAGAGTTTACTTTGAAAATGTACTTTCTCCAAAAGTAGATATAAGTATAATTAATAGAGAGAATTACGTAAAATATAGTTTCTTTCAAAATATGAAGTTTTCCAAAGAGGCTTTCCCAATAAATGACTTCCAAATATCATTTTAGGCAAGACTAGTGCTTTTCGAATATACCTTCGATGTAAAAGTCATTAAAATATAATAATTTCAAAACCATTGCTTTTTCAATAATACTTTTCAATAAAATCCTTTGATCAAAAATCTCCTCAAGATTTATCCACCGGAACTCAGTCGGTAACTCAGAAATTTCCATGCAGTACAAGAAGAATATCAAATCTTGCCAATAAATACAGTAAATAGCAAACAGGAACAACAAAAATAATAATGCATAAATACGGCACGAAATGTCCCCTCGTGCTAGATAACGTAAACACGACACATAATGTCCCCTCGTGCTAAATAACATAAACATGACACGGAATGTCCGCTCGTGCTAAATAACATAAACATGGCATGAAATGTCCCCTCTTGCTAACATAACATAACATGGCACGGCATGTCCCTCGTGCTAACATAACATAAACATGACACGACATGTCCCCTCGTGCTAAATAACATAAACATGGCACGACATGTCCCCTCGTGCTAACATAACATAAACATGGCACGGAATGTCCCCTCGTGCTAAATAACATAAACATGGCACGACATGTCCCCTCGTGCTAACATAACATAAACATGGCACGGAATGTCCCCTCGTGATAAATAACATAAACATGGCACGACATGGCACGAAATGTCCCCTCGTGTTAAATAACATAAACATGGCACGGCATGTCCCCTCGTGGTAACATAACATAAACATGGCACGGAATGTCCCCTCGTGCTAAATAACATAAACATGGCACGACATGTCCCCTCGTGCTAAATAACATAAACATGGCACGACATGTCCCCGATACGATTTCACCCATACTAAATTTATCCAATTCTGATAACATTTGGTCTTTCAAATCATGATTTTACATTTTTGAAGTTTTCTTTCAAAAGCCACAATTTCCTCAACCCAAAACACAAATTAAATGATGAAAACAAGAACTAATTCATGAAATATAATTAATTCTAGTGGAAGAAGACTTACCCATTCGATTTGTGTGAAAAACCCTCAAAGAATCGCCCAAAATCGAGTTTTAGAAGTCAAAATATGTCAAAAATGGTGAAACCTAGATTTTTGGAAGTTTATATTCTGCCTAGTGATTTAAAGCATTGCGATCGCGGACACAAGGGTGCGATCACATAGAAGTAAAATGCTGTTGGCCAAAAAGGTACTATGCGATCGCGGAGTGGTGTATGCGATCGCATAGAGGACTGGACCCCAAGCACTGCGATCGCGTATCAGGTAGTGCGACCGCACATGGTACTACCCAGCCCCCTATTTTGCCTAATCCCCTTATGCGATCGCAACTAGGCCTATGTGATCGCATAGGGCAACAATCTCACCCCCCCACTCACACTACTATGTGATCGCAACTATACCTATGCAATCGCATAGTGTAACACACCAGACATCAGAAAGCCCATTTTACACCAGATTTTTCCTAAGTTTTACATTCCGACACCTACCTGGAACTCACCCGAGCCCTCGGGGCTCAAAACCAAATATGCACACAACCTCAAATACACCCTACGGACTTATTCGTGTAATCAAATCACCAAATTAACATAAAAAACATCGAATTAAACCTCAAAATCAATGAAATATTTCAAAACTTCATAAACTTTCAAATTTCCCATTTTTGATCCGAAACACGTCAAACCAAGTCCGTTTCTTACCAAATTTTACAGATAACATATAATAACCATATTGAACCTGTTCCGGGCTTCGGAACCATAATACGGGCCCGATAACACAGGTTTCACATCAAATTTCATTTTCAAAAGCCTTTATATTTTTCAGAAAATAATTTCTTTAAAAGTTCATTTCTCGGACTTGGGGCCTCGGAATTCGATTCCGGCATACGCCCAAGTACCATATTTTCCTACGGACCCTATGGGACCGTCAAATCACGGGTCCGGGTCCATTTACCAAAAATATTGACCGAAGTCAACTTTATTAAATTTTCTAATACAAAATTATTATTTTTATCAGTTTTGCACATAAAGGCTTCCCGGCTACACGCCCGGGCCACGCACGTAAATCGAGGTGAGATAGACGGACGTTTTCACGACCTCGAAACACAGAATTAGCTATAATATATGGGATGACCTTTTGGGTCATCACACTTTCACTCAATGATGATAGCGCATATAAATCAATTAACAATGTTCACAAGGCATGGTGTAAGCCTAAACTACCCGGACATAGCAAGAATAGTCACTACGCACGGACCCGTATCACCTAGTACGTACGTAGTCCCCCACAATTATTCACATGCTCAATTATTACACCTAGGGGGAAGGTTCCCTCTTACGAGGTTAGAAAGGAGATTTACCTCGTATCAAACCTACTTTCCGATTCAAGAATGCGCTCAAACCTCCAAATGTGACGCCCAACAACTCGAAACTAGTCAAACATTACATAAACTAGTCAATCTATGCTCAAAAGTTCATAATTATACAATTTAAATGATTACCCAAGCCTATTTGCAAGATTCCTAAAATTCACCCCCGGGCCCACATGCTCGGATTTTGAAAATTCTTGGAGGAAGTTGTTACCCATAACCTAAGGATCAATAATGATTTTTACTAGATTTCATCACAAATTTCGTGGTTAAATCTTACTTTTTATCAAAACTCTACGTTTTACTCCAAACTTATAATTTTCACTAATTTACATGTTGAAATCTACCCATAAACTATGTATTGAACTCACATGATGTAGGAATTACTTACCTCACAAAGCTAGGTGAAAATCTCCCCTTTTGTAGCTCCTAAATCGCCTAAGAGTTGAGTGAAGTGAGTCAAAAATGACAAACTCCCGTATTAAATGAAGGTCACTGCCTTCAGCGATTTTCGCACCTGCGGCGCGTGGAACGCACCTACGGTCTCGCTTCTGCGGACAGTCGTTCGCATCTGCGGAAAAGAGGGAGGCTGGCAGGCATCACACCTGCGAAGGGGTGCCCGCATCTGCGAAAGGGGGAATCACATCTGCGAATTTTGGCATCCGTTCAAGGACCGCACCTGCGAGGCTTGGACCGCTTCTGCGGTCTCGCACCTGCGGCTGGCCAACTACAGGTGCGGTTGTACCAGAACTGGTGCACCAACAATTTACTTGAGCTGGGACTCGCCTCGCGCGACGTCCGGATGGCATCCAGGGCCACCGAGGCCATGTTCGAATATACCAACAAGTTCTAAATCATAAAACGGACTCGCTCGAACCTACGGAACGCCCGAAACAACATTAAATCTAAGAATCGTACCTCAAAACCAACTAAACTCAACTTATGAATTTTAAGTTCTTGAATTCACTTCCAGCACGCCGAAACGTACTTATACTACTCGGAACGACACCAAATTTTGCAAGCAAGTCATAAATGACACTACAGAACTACTCCCGATCTCGGAATTCCGTTTGGACCTCGATATCTTCAAAACACGTTCCAAACCTCGATTATAGAACTTCAAGGATCTTATTTCACAATTTGGCGCCAAAATGCCCTCGGTTCATCCAAAACTCGTTCCGAACATACGCCCAAGTAGAAAATCATGATACTAACGTACTGGAACCTTCAAATCCCTATTCTGGGGTCGTTCACTAAAAATATTGACCGAAGTCAAACTTGGCCTTTAAGGCCAACCTTAAAGAACTAAGTGGTCTAATTTCAATCCAAACTCTTCCAAATCCCGAACCAACCATCCTCGCAAGTCATCAATCAATAAAAGCAAATACCGAAAATCGTATTTAGGAGCACAGGATTTTATAAAGCAAAATAACCGGTGGAGTCATTACAAATACTCAGTAGCTTCTTGTTTGTATCGAGAGATTTCATTTTCTTCTCTTCTTCAATAAAACAGTAACTTTGTTTTATCTGAGTTCTTCTTTTGTCTTCTTCTCCAAGTTAAGCTTTAGCTAAGAGCTTCCATAACCATGGAAGCTAACACCTCTTTCGTCTCTTGTTTTTTTTCTTCGTTTTCTTTAAAAAAAATAATTATGTTTAAAATTCTCGACTGACTGGACAAGCTTATTTTATCTTTCTTTCCCTTCATTTGTTCGGATCTTTATGCGATTTTATACTGTGAAGTCAAAACCAAATTATAAAGAATAAAGTTTATTCTCATATATCGTCGTTACTGTGCTACTACTTGAATTACTTTTCTATGCATTTCCTGAAAAAAATGAAAAACACAAATAAAATAGGGACCTCAAATATCATAAGAAAATCAATAGTACAGAGGAGAAAATCTTCATATTTCTCAAGAGGGAATTAATTATCATGTTGCATATTTTTTTTTCTTTTCTAATCCTTACTACTCCCAAAATCAAGTCTCGTTTTCAACGAGGGGAAAATACGAACTTGTAATTGCAATATAATGTGATAGTCCTTCTTTTATTCGGTCACTACTTCTATTTTGGCATTATTATAAAGGGGTTTGGCGAAGAATTGTATGGTAAAGACACACGTGAATATCATATGAAACGAACGTGGGATTTTATCTTTCATTCTTTTTGAGCACGTGAAAAACATATGATTGTACTAATCTAACAAAAACTCTGTTCTTAGAATTTGGGCGATGTTTTAAGGCAAGGTCTCTATCCAACTTATGCTTTGCTTAAAAAAGATACACAGATGTCAAGAATGATTTTCTCAAATTCTGTGTGCAACTTAATTGGCTTATAACACTAAAAACTTGGAACCTCTATCAAATTAATTATGAGGAGCTATGAAGAGGTGGAGGTGGGGAAACCTCCATAAAATTTTCTTGTACCAATTATTATTATTATTTTTTTTGCAGAAGAACAACTTTGAACATGTAGAGTGTAAATATTTTTCTTGTTTTTTTTTTTTTTTGGATAATAATTGATTTTCTCATTTATTTGTTGGTGTTTGATTAGGTAGTAGAAAATATTTTTTTAAAACTATATAATTGAGGCAACATTATGGGAGACGAAATAGGTAAGGGCGAGGGAGGGTGGTCGGGGTCTAAGGGCCGCGATGACGATCTCAAGGGTAGGGGTGGGGGTGGCAGGGATGAGGTTGGGGGAGTTGAGTGGGGCGGGGTGGGGAATAGGATGAGGAAGGTTAAAAAAGAATTCTGAAAAATATTTTCCCTCCTTTAATAGGGAAATTATTTCTCTACAATCGGAGAAAAATGAGTTCATGAGAAAAATATTTTTCAAAAAATATAAGCCAACAAAATATGAAAATATTGAAAATTCATACCAAACACACCCATACCTATTTGAACTTTATACCTGATTCGAGAAATTTGTATACATCAAATTATCTAAAAAGATAATAAGTAGTTTTTCAAATAAGAAGGGAACGTCATATAACCGACTAAATTAAATCAAAGAGTGTAAGATTATTTACTGTCACTACATATAAATTTACTTCTTCGAAATTGAGTTTTAATATACTCGATTGGCTTTTTTAATCAAGATATTTTGTTGGAGAACATTCTACACTTCATTCTTTCTGCTATACGTTGTCACTTCACTCTCTAGCTCCTCACAATTACCGATTTTTTGTTTTGTTTTTGAGCTAATATACCATCAAGCAGTATGCTTGGCTGGCTTATTTTGTTAATAATAAAAATAACCTCAAAGAGGAAAGTGATAACTTCCATGGATGGAAGCTTCAGTTTTGAGAGTGAATGAAGGAAGAAGACGTTGTGAGCTTTATAGAGAGAATTTCTTCTTCTTCATTCAATTGTATCTAACTATGTACAATTACAATATATTTATACACGCTACGCTATTGAGGTTTAACTACTTTAACCGTCTAACCACCTACATAGATTATAACAACTTAAAATTAGGTGGGTCCCACAGCCACAACTTGCTTTCCTACTAACTCATATCTTCAGCACTCCCCCTCAAGTTGATGGCTTGAACATATTCTTTACTCCTAAGCTTCTCAGCAGATAGTCATGTTGTATCTTGCCCAAGCTCTTAGTCAGGAGATCAACTAACTGCTCTTTTGTAGATATGTTTTCGGTCTTCATTATTCCTTGTAAAATTCTTTCCCTCACAAAGTGACAACCTATGTATATATGTTTGGTTGTTTCGTGAAAGATTGGGTTGGCTGCAATTCAGATTGCAGCCTTACTATCACAGAGTAGCTCAACAGGTAGTTCAATCTTAACTCCAAGCTCTCCAAAGTGTCATATTAGCCAAGTTACTTTAGCAACACATGCAGCCATGCTTCTGAATTCTGTTTCTACTGAGCTTCTAGAAATTGTCTCTTGTTTCTTGGACTTCCATGATATCAATGCATCCCAAACTTTACTAAATAACCAGTGACTGATCTTCTGGTATGCAAGCAAACTCCCCAATTTGAGTCACAATAGGCTCTAAGTTTGCTTGTGCTATTAGCAGGCATCAGTAGACCCAATGTCACGACCCAATTTCTCCTTCGTTGGGTATCGTGATGACACCTAATCTTAGGGACTAGGTAAGCCTAGCATATACTGAGTAACAACAATAAATAGCGTCTAACAACTTTAGAAATTGAATTCTCTATAAAACTTACAATTCCCAAAATCTGTAGTACAAGTCATAAGCCTTTCTAGGAGTAGTTATACATAATAAATACAGCACTATTTCGGTACAAAAAAAAAAGGAATAAATACAACAGAAGGTGACTTCGGATCCTGCGAACGCCCGACAGGTTTACCTTGAAGTCTCCAGCCACACCAAGCATAAGTCTCAAAACCGACTCGATCCGAAGTACCTGGTTCTGCACAAAAAGATGTACATAAGCGTAGTATGAGTACACCACGGTGGTACTCAGTGAGTATCAAGCCTAACCTCGGTAGAATAGTGACGAGGCCAGGTCAAGACACCTACCGAACATATAAACCTGAGCAGGATATGACATAAAACTAACAAGATAAGGATATCAAAGTAATGCAAATTGCAGGAATAAATCAAATTACAAGCAGAAATGCCGATAAGGGGAAAATACGAAGGACAATGGGAAATAACCAAGTAATTAAACAACAACCTAGTTGGGGTACAACTAAGTGTAAATGTGCTCAAGTAAGGAAAATAATGTCAACTCAACCAAACAAGTGTTTCTAATACACGATCCAATAATTCTATTTCTCGTAATCCCATACCACAAACCACAACTTCCAACTCTTTAACACACACGACATCTTGTGCCCACATCTTTCCATCTCACTTTGCACGGCAAAATCCACGTTCCATTCGGTAAATAGTATCCGTGATAATTGCTAATTTATATGTTCGAGAGATTTCATTTATGTATCATAAGTAAATTTACAAATTTCAAAGCCAAGTAGGAAATCAACGAGAAAGATGAGTTTTGTTTTAGAAATCATTTGTGTGAGGAAAATAACATTTTCAAATAAAATTCAACATCGAATAGCTATTGCATTTAATATAGAATTTATTAAGTAAAAATATAATAACAATTCCTTTATAAGTAAAATAAAAACCTCAGACGAGTTAAGAAGATTAAGCTGGGGTTGCAATTGAAATAAAGTATAACGATCATTAGGAATAGTAAATACTGAAATATACAACGAGTTCTAACTTAAGGTCACACAAGATAGCATGATATTAGTTCTCTCATTTTAAAACACTATATTACTAACGACTCAACAGGGCAGGAGGTAATGACCCAACGTAGTAAATTCACTTTGAAAACCAATTCACCATAATAATAGTATTAGGAAAAGAGCTCAAAAAATGATGGCAAATCAGTAATGTCAATTATAATGACTAAATTCTTAAAAGACAGTGAAAACTGGAGAAATACAAATTCTCATAATTTCATACGAAGGCACCGAAGCCAATACAATAAAACAGGGAATACCAAATATACAACTATGTTGCGGCGTACAACCCGATTCCACCATATAATATCAGTATCATAATTCATCATTATATCACCATAATAATCCATCCTTATTTCACCTGTTGCGGCGTGCAACCTGATCCCACCATATAATAAACATCAATACCATAACAATAAACATAATATGTTGCGGCCCGCAACCCGATCCCACCATATAATATCAATATCATATTTCACCCTTATTTCACCGTAATAATCCACCCTTATTTCACCTGTTGCGGCGTGCAACCCGATCCCACCATACAATAAATAATATCACAATAAAAATATCATCCCTTATTTCACCTGTTGCGACGTGCAACCCGATCCCCCATACAATAATATAATCAACAACAACAATTCAACAACTCAATTACAAGAATTTCTACAACCAAGAGTATAAGTACACGGCAACAAGGGAACCACGCAAAAGTCAAAGTAAATACAACAACCTTTACAAGAAAATAAGACATGTAAGGCACGTGATTACTACGCAGATATTCACAACAACCTGGACACGTAGCTAATATGCACGTAGTCATAGAATAACTCAACAATTAATATGTAACAAGATAATAGTGAAGGCAAAAACCAAGGCATATAAGATCCAAATAGCAAATAAGAGGCAAATAAGGACTAACCACATCATATAGAGCATGCAAGAGTAGTCTAACAACGAGATACCACATATTATGACAATTTAATCAAAAGCATGGAAAGAGTCTAGACAATCTAAATCGTCCAATACCACATATGACTGTGTACCCACTTATCACCTTGCGTACACGTCTTTCACATAACAAGATAACACAATTAACTCAATTCATAAGGGGTGATTTCCCCCACATAAAGTTAGACAAGATACTTACCTCAATTCGGCCAATTCAATACTCAATTAAGCTTTTCTTTTACCAATTCACCAACACTCGGATCAATCTAGCCAAAAACGATTCAACTACATCAAACAATGCAAGAGAAACAATTTCAATTAACAAAGCTACGATACTTATACAATTTGCAAAAAGTCAACAAAAGTCAACTCTCCCGCCCGCACCTCGGAACCCGAAAAAATATATAAAATTCGAACACCCATTTTGATACGAGTTCAACCACACAAAAATTATCAAGTTCCGATACCAATTCGTCCTTCAAATCATCATTTTTTTCATTTTTGAAAGATTTTACCATTTTCCCCAAATTTTCCTTTAGATTCTTATGAATTTGATGTTAAATCTAAGATATAATCACAAAATATAGTTGAAAATTTATTAGAGGTACTTACCCAATGATTTGGTATGAAAATCTACTCTCAAAATCGCCCACTCTCGGACCTAGGGTTCAAAATATGATAAAATGAAGCTAAGATTCGGGGTGCCCAGCTTTTAGCAGGATGCAGACGTCTCATTTGCGCCAATGGGTTCGAAAATGAGAACACGCAAAAGAGAATAATCCTTCGCAAAAGCGAATACTGAGAAATCCTGCCTCTATCGCAATTGCGATGAAAAAGTTTGCAAATGCGAAGATGAGGCCTTCGCAAAAGCGGCCCAAATGTTCGCAAAAGCGAACTTCCCCTGCCCAATTCATCATCGCATTTGGGAGACTGGCTTCGCCAATGCGAAGCCTTCCAATCCCCAGCCTCTTTGCAAATGCGATTGCAAGCCCGCAAAAGTGGTGGTCGCAAATGTGATCCATAACTCGCAAATGCGAGATCAGACACTAGCAAATTCTGACCTTCTTCCAAACAATCCAAAATGCGTACAAAACTCACCCGAGCCCTCGAGGCTCAATGCCAAGCATCCACGCAAGTCTGAAAACCTAACATGAACTCGCCCGCGCGATCAGAACACCAAAATAACCTTTAGAGCCACGAATCGGATGCCAAAACACATGAAATTCACCATGATCCTCAAGAACTTCTAGAATCGAGACCAAGCGTCCGAACCATATCAAATCAAATCCAAACGACATCAAATTTTGCGGACAAGTCCCAAATGACATAACAGAGTTTCTCCAAACTCTCGGAATCGCATTCCGACCCTTATATCACCAAAGTCAATATTGGTCAAACATTTTCACTTTCCACACTTCAACTTTCACCAAAATGCTTCAAATCACCCTATGGACCTCCAAATCCAAATTCGGACGTACGCCTAAGTCCAAAATTATCACACAAAGCTGTTCAAGATCTTATGCTGCCGAACAGAGCTTAAATCCTCAAAACGACCAGTCGGGTCGTTCCCAAACCAGACTCAACCTTAATATATCTTACCACCCTAAGGGTTGCTTCAATATATGATACCTTTGGACAGTGCATAAATTGGCTAAGGACCTGCACTGCAAAGGCAAGGTCAGGTCTAGTCATGGTGAGGTACATCAACCTCCTTACCAATCTTTGATAGCTGCTAGGATCTTTCAATACCTCATTTGCTGCATTAGTTTTCATGCAGATGCATAGTTTGATAATGTTATTTTTTAGTTCATTTCAAGAGGAGTGCCAGCAGGCCTTGTTCCACTTAGTCCAGATTCAGAAATCAGCTCCATAGCATACTATCTCTTCTTTGGACCTAGCAAATTCAGTGCCTATAAGAACTTCAGCCCCCCAAGATCCTTCATTTTGAACCTAGTCTGTAGGTCATATCTTGTATGGTTTAGTTGACTAGGATTGGTTCCTATGATGATCAAATCATCTACATAGACTTAGATTACAACTACGTCACACTTTGCTTTTCTAGTGAAGAGAGAATAGTCAAAGTGACTCTGCTGGAATCCCATCTCCACTAGAGCTTTTGTTAACTTCATATTTCACTGTCTTGGGGCCTGTTTAAGGCCATACATTGACTTAGGAAGAGTTGGATTGGTTTCAGTAGGGGATGCCTCCTCTTGAACTGCAGTAGAGGGAGAAGGTGAGTTGATCTCCCCTTGAGTTAAGTTATTAGAAGTGCCATGTGAGTAAGCAGCTGGCTGATTCATAGTGTCATTAGATGCCATAGGTGACAACAAATCTAGTACTGGGAACACAAGATTTCTTGCAGACTTCAGTTGCTTGAAAGGAAAGATAGCCTCTTGAAACACCACATTTCTGCTCACAAAGAGTGTCTTGGACTGGATATCATATAGTTTATACCATTTCTGAGATGGAGGATACCCCATGAGAACTGCAGGAATGCCTCTCGAGGCAAATTTGTCAATACATCTTGGAACAACTGCATAGCAAAGACAACCTATAACCTCCAGATGACTGATAAAAGGAGCATGCAAATAAAGAATCTCAAATGATGATTTGAAACCAATCACTCTAGAGGGTAACCTGTTGAGTAGATAAGCAACAGTGGTGACCCACTCACCCCAGAACCTTAATGGGATGCTTGCCTGATACCTTAACCCTCTCACTATTTCAAGGATAATTCAGTATCTTCTTTTGGCTGCTCCATTCTTATGTGGAGTGTACACACAAGTGCTTTGGTGTCCAATACCAAGAGTAGAGAGGAGTCCCTTGAATTATGTGCTAAAAAACTCACAGCTATTATCAGTTCTAAGTGTTTTAACAGAAGTAGAAAAAAAGTTCTGTACTTTGACAAGGAATTCTTTTAGGACAACTATAGTGTCAAACTTAGACTGAATCAGGAGTATCCAGGTAAACCCGGTATAATCATCTACAACAGTGAAAAATTACCTCTTTCCATCATAGGTGGAAACTCTGTAAGGGCCCCAGATGTCATAATGAAGCAAATCCAGATTTAGACATAGTAGAGCTCAGCTGAAAGGGTACTTTGTTTGTTTTGCCAAGGGGAAAACAATACAATATTGATGTGCATCACACTTTAGATGTTTAAGTGCTTCATGTTTCCTTATTATTTCTACTGGTGCATGACCTAGTCTCTTGTGTCATAGGCTACTAGAATCAGAAATAGTAGACATGTGAGCATGACTAGTCTTATTCAAATAACTTGTACTAGTGCTAGTAGTTACTTGTTGATGTGAACCTTGACTTGATCCTTTCTCCTGCCTCTCCTGTAACACATAGAGACCATGTTTTTCTCTACCAATTCCCTTCACCTATGCACTGAAGAGGTCCTGGAAGATGCAGAATTTAGGAAAGAACATTACCAAACATTTCAGTTCTTTAGTGAGTTTGGACACTGAGAGAAGATTGAACTTAAACTGAGGTATATATAGAACATTAGATATATCTTGGTTCTCAAACACAGAAGCCAATCCTCTGTGTGTGACTGAGACTACATTTCATGTAGGTAAGTGAACTTTGCTCCTGTCTGATTGTGACACTAGCCTGTATACTTTTAACATCTGTAAGCTAGATGCCATATGATTAGATGCACTTATGTCCACAATCCACTCCCTATAATTATAGATAGACATTAGTTCTGTTTATGTACCTGAAACAGCTGCCTTGATTGAGGATCCTTCATATGGTCCCTTGTTGAGCAGCTGAAGTATCTGCTGATACTGTTCTGGTGTAAAGAAGGCAGTGGGAGCCTGTGGAGATGCTGACATTGCCATTAAAGTGAAACCTCCTTTGACTGCAGGTAGTTGTTGTCCTTGTATTTCAGCATTGGTGTCTCCATATGTAGCCTCTCCTGTATTAGGTGTCATCCAACTAGCCTGATTTTCATAGGAGTTAGAGTTGGTCTGATTTGTGTAGGAGGTAGTATTCCCAGCAGTGTCTCCTCTTCTCTTGGACTTGAAGTCTGGTGGATAATCTACCAGCTTGTAGCAGTTTTCTTTAGTGTGACCTTTGAGATGACAACATTCACAGATCAGACTACTTTTCTAGGCACAGGTTTGAAATTGGTACTAGCATGATATCTTCCTTTGTTGCTGAACAAAATTGTAGTCTCAACCGATTTAGTGATTTATGACACTTATGTGTAATTATCTAGGTTCCTTTGGCTCTCCTGATCTATTATCATTGAGTATGCTTTGTTCAAAGATGGAGTAGGATACATCATTGTGATATGACTCTTAGCTTGTCTATAGGATTCATTTAAGCCAGTTAAAAACTGCATTAGTCTTTGGTACTCAAAGTGCTCGATATATCTCTTTGATTTAGGACAAGGACAACTAGGATATGACATTATAACATCAAACTCATCCCAAAGATCCCTAAGTTTGAGAAATAGTCTGTCACAATCATTGTCCCTTGAGTAAGAGAGTGAATTTCCTTGTGCAGGTATTTTACTCTAGCACCATTCACCTTGTCAAACCTTTCTCTTAGATCCTCCGAGACTTTGTTTGCATTTGAAGCATACACTACACTACTCGACAACCTTGGTTGAACTGCATTCATGATCCAGGATACGACGACATCATTCACTTTCTCCCATTGATCATGTAATTCCGGCTTAAACCTAGACTTAGGGAATCGACCATCAACAAATCATAGTTTGCTTTTACCTAGCAATCCAATTCTCATAGATCTACTACAAATTGCATAATTTTCAGATCCTGTTAGTTGAAGTGAAATTAAAGAGCTTCCTCGAATGCCTGTTGGTTGTAGGTACAGAGGATGGTTGTGATCAACTGTGGGGAAGCCATTGTTGTGATTGCGAGCAACTGCATTATCAGAGGTTCCGACAGTAGGTCCGACCGGCATAGTGCTGGTTTCATCACTAATCGCCATGAATGATGCAGAAGTTGAAGCAAAGTCAGGCAATTTACACAAGTTTCACAAAACCTAATTTCGATTCAAATCACTCTGAGACAATTTCACTCCAAAATTGAGAGAACTGAGGTGATTATGAAGAGGAATCGACGTTGTTAGTGGCCGACGACTCGTGTCGTAGGCTCTGATACCATGATAACTTCCATGGATGGAAGCTTTAGTTTTGAGAGTGAATTAAGGAAGAAGACGTTGTGAGCTTTAGAGAGAGAATTTCTGGAAAATGAATTTCATCTTCTTCATTCAATTGTATCTAACTATGTACAATTACAATATTTATACACGCTACTCTACTGAGGTCTAACTACTCTAATCGCCTACCACCTACATAGATTATAACGACTTAACATTATGTGGGTCCCACAATCACAACTTGCTTTCCAACTAACTCATCTTCAATAGAAAGTACTGGTAAGGATGGCCCAACCTAACTTTACTCCTGGCTTCAGTGTAATACTTTCCAATCTAAATGGTTTTAACTTGTTGTACCGCTAAGGAATCTGGTGGGATGGATGAGATCCTCTCTTTATTATTAATCAAGGATTTGAGTTTTGTGATAGAATAATCTTCGATAGAGCAATTTTTCCCTCAAATGAATCCTACACGACACGAATCTTGATTAGTCGAACCAATACATTTGAAATACCAGATGATTATAAAAAAAATTGTACCCGTTGTATATAGTACACTTGTACTACTTGACGAATAGTACGAACCCACAGGAAAAATCTCATTATGTTTCTAATTTATGTAATCAAAACCGTGCTGGCAACATGAGAGTCAATTATAGCAGATCTTATTAGTCAATTTGAACATAAAAATCCAACTTAAAAACAACGGTGTTCATAAAATTTTGTTAGGCTGTTGATGGATTGACCCTCCAAATTAAGGAACAATCTCAATCAAATAAGACTATTCATTTAGGTTCAAAATCCAATTAATTTGAGGTAAACACTGAGTATATAAAGCATTTTCTTTTTGAGATTTAATTTCGCTTTTTCTACTGCACTTATACTTATAGCCACGGGGAAATAATAAAATAGTAGATAAAGTATCATAAACTAAAATTGATCTCCTAATTACCCTTTTTCTATCAAATAAAGCATCGCTCAAAGAGGATGTGTGAAAAATGAGAAAAGAATAATTTTCTATATGAACTCTAAAAAGTGATAGAGACGTGACTGCATATGTAAAGTCAGTTGTGGTGCATGACAGAAGAGAAGCATTTTTTTCTTGTTGCCACTTAGACAAAGAGGATGGTGAAACTTGAAGCAAACCCAAAATTCGGATCACTATTACATTCAATATAAAATTATTTATTATTCATAAAAATTGGTATAACCGCTTCTGACTATTTTCTGAAGATATTTACAAATATACATGAAGTTTATGTTAGAGTTTTTAAGTGTTTGTGACCCTCTCCTTATAATATGTGTCCGCCTAAAAGACGGGGTGGCCTACTGGGTTCTCTTTTTTTTGGGAGGGCAATCCAATTTAATTTTCGTTTTGACAACCAAAAAAAAGAGTAAGCTTCTTGTGGTCACATTGGTAAAAGATAACATTATGTGAAGTTCCTTTCATAAGTAAACACGTTTTGGAGCGATATGAGCGATAATGTCCACGTACATACGGCTTCGTGAGAAGAGCAGTGGACAGAAATGATTTTATTGTACCTTACTCTTATTTTTATTGGGATCTGTTTTTCCTTTTTTAAGAGAGTATACCAATATGATCTCAGTAAGGTGCGCGGCAATACATCTGACATTCGTTGGACTTCTCTCTTCAGGAGCCTGCCGCGCTGGTTGTGTCTTTGCATGAGAGTAGAACAAAACTGGCCACGAGGTTCCCGATGCATGGCTTAAATGCCAAGAAATGGATGGTGACAAAATTGGCATCCCAATTAATAGTCGAAGTTTTGACGAAACAAACTTTTTTTTTTCGTTTACTAGTGTATACTAATATAAGACAATGCTATTTATTTCCTCCGATTCATAATAAGTGATCAATTTATTTTTAGCACGCTCATTAAAAAAATACTAAATTCTATACAAAAATATTTACTATGACTAAACTACCCCTAATTAAACATTTAATATGAGGAGTAAGAAAACTTTTTAGGGATATGTACATAGGGGTTATTTTGTAAAAACAAATTGAATTCTTTCTTGATCACATAACTGAACACTTATTTTGGATCAAAACAAAAAAAGAAACTGGTCACTTATTGTGAACCGAAGGGAGTATCATTTTATTAGGTAATTAATTCATGTTTATTACTATGAGATTTACCCCTCATTGCTTTGTCATATAAATTTGATTAAGGGCAAACGTTGTCATATAAATGTGATCAAATAATAATTTACTCTTTGATTTCCAGAAGTTGGTTTCCCACCTGAGCATCACGTTCACCTTATCCAACACCTTTTGAAGCAGGAGCATTCTGCACTATCTGATGTTTTCTCAAGTGAAGAGACGTGAACAAAAATCTGGAAGTCCAGTACCATCCACTCCGTGAAACAATCTCAACATTCGATCAAGAGGGTGGACCCAAAATTTACACGATATAAATGTATTTTTACATTCAACCAAAATTTACCTTTTCAATATAAGGTGTCACTACTAATATATCACCATTTCTTTGCATAAATTCTTGCGTTTTTATTAAGGGGCGTGAATGAGAAATGGAAGAGGTACCTCTTGGATTGCACCTCTTCTTCTCACCCTTTCATTATCTATAAATTTAGAGACTTGGCCTCATTTTTAAAATATGGAAAATCTGAAATCATCTTCCCTCTTTTCTACTTTGTTGTATTATTTTCTTAATAAACATAAGTGTCAAGTGTAATTTGCTCAGTTTGTTGAGTTCTCTGTAATCTGAAGTGCCGCTATCACAGAATAGTTATTCCGTTCTATCCTGGGAGGAACTAATCCGTATACCTTGGGCAACAATGAGGAGATTAAATTCCTTAAGGACACACTGTGAATTCAGTGAGCTCGAAATTATTTTACGATTTATTTATGAACTAACGTTTTCTTGTTTCTCTAATTTTTCTGATTTTGAATACAGTAATAACAATAATATTAAGGAGTTTAATTAATATTTAGTTCCTATGTTTGTCTTAACATTTATTTGTTGGAGACTAAACAAGAAAGAGAAAAATTCAGAGAGAGATTGTATGAATGTTGGACACGGCGTATCCCAGGATGCAAACAAAAGTGTCTTTTACGCACTTGATATGAATACTAATTATCGTCTATTTGTCATTGATGTTTTAAGCTAGTGCTTTATGAAAATCAAGGCAACTATTTGACTTGAAATTCTCGTATGATTTAGTGGTTCTAACAATTCTGTCCATATTTTTACAAAGCTGCATGGGCGTGATGTTCACAGTAATACGAAAAGCTGTGACTGTTGATTAATTATTGAAGTCTTGGAGAAACTCATCTTTGTTATACTTCCAAATGATCGATCCAAGATAATTTCGAAGAAGGCGACTGAATTGAATCACGTAATTGAGTGACGGGGATGAATCGTGCTTCTTATCTCATGCAATCAGGGTGATGAATATTTCATTCGAAGAAAGGGAACTCATCAAGGAAGAAACTTTAAGATAAGTTTCATATTTTTTTTTGTTGTATTGTGGCAAAGAAGAACTACTTCTTTACTCTACTAATTCTTTAATTATCTGCCCGATATGATTTCTGAAATTTAGTTTCAATAAATGTTAGGGTAGATTGATCTTAAAGTATATTTGCATGCTATAAAATTTGATTAGTTGGTATATAATTTGATAGCATGTATAATTATGTGAGAGATAATTTTCAAGGTCGTAAGATATTATGAATTAGACATACATCTTTACTTGAAAATTATTTTGGGATCATAAAGATACTATTTTATATGTATATTATTTTAGAGTGAATAAAGATAGACATATGTTAGTTTGATAAGAACAATATATCAAACTGTTGAAATGTTAAGGGGTTATAATGGTTTAGTTGGAAAACTATTTGGAAAGAGAATTAAAATTCTCGTGATTTTCTACACCCGTTATGAAGAAAAAAATCTTCGTGATTTTCTACTCCTGCTTCGAGATCAAAATATGCGTGATTTTTTACTCGTTCTTGGAGATTAAAGTCTTCGTGACTTTCAACTCCTTTGTCAGAAATTAAAGTCTAAGTGACTTCATACTCGTTCTAGAGATTAAAATCTTAGTAATTTTTTACTCGAATATATTATTCGATTTGAAGGTTAAATACTTCATCGTTTATTAAATTTGATTGTGTCACATATTACTCGGTTTGAAGATTAAAAACTTCACCATTTATTAGATCAGGTATCAGATATTACTTGGTTAGAAGATTAAAAACTTCACCGTTTATTAATTCTGATTGTGTTAGATTGGTTTGAAGATTAAAAACTTCACCATTTATTCTGGCTCCGTCGTGACACAAACAACAACTCTTGTGGTTGTCTCTACAAAGTAATAGGGGCAGCAAATATGAATCTCCTTTTGAAGAAATATGTTTGGAATATGGTATTATTCATCAAACGACAACCCCTTAGTCACCATAATCTAGTGGCATTGCAGAAAGAATAAAACGTTAAAGGAGATGATGAATGCCTAGTTGATAAATTCTGGTTTACTCAAAACTTGTGGGAGGAAGGGCTTACAGCTAACCGAATACTCATCCTCGTTCCCTATAGCAAAACGCAATCCATTCCTATATGAAAAATGGAAAGGAAAGAAAACCTAGCTTGAAATATTTTCAAGTGTGGGGGTATTTGGGTAAAGTGCAAGTTCTTAAACCCAAAAAGATAAAAATTGGATCGAAAACTGTTGATTCCGTTTTCATAAGATATGCAATAAATAGTAAGGCATATCGTTTGACGTAGTAAACATCACCAGATTTTCTGACATTCTTGTTAGAAAATGAGCTTCAACCTTTGGAAGAAGTTATGTCTTTCTCGGAAAAAAGCAGTCAATAGTGAGTTAGAACCCATATTAAGTAATCATACTTGGGAAAATGGTTGATCTTCCTCCAGAAGATAAACCTATGGATTCTAAGTGGATTTTCAAAAGGAAAATGAATGGTGATGGTACTATTGACAAATATAAGGCAAGATTAGTTGTCAAAAGGTTTAGACTACGAAAAGGTCTTTGATTATTTTGATATATACTCGTCGCTAACGAAGATTACATCTATTCAGATGTTAATAGCGTTAGCCGCTGTGTATGGCCTTGAAATCCATCAGATGGAAGTAAAAACAACCTTCGTAAATGGAGATTTGGAGTAAGAAATTTATATGGAACAACCTGAATGATTTGTGGTTCCTGAAAAAGAAAAGAAGGTGTGTAGATGTGTTAAGTTTCTTTATGGACTATAATAAGCACTCAGACAATGGAATGCGAAATTTGACTAGAAAATGTTGTCAAACAGTTTCAAACTAGTGTATTTACATTAAGAATACTCTAAATTATGTTGTCATTGTTTGTTTACATATGGACTATATGTTGATAGAAAAGGCACATGAAACATGTGAAATGTGGGGGCATTTAGCTTATGCATAACAAAAACTATTGTTAGATGGGATGTATATATTATCTAGAAGAATTAGATGATATGATTTTTTCGAACCCCAAGACTCCTTAGGGATATTGATAATGTAGTCGGTGAATTCATTACTTGTTCAGTCTTAGTGATGATTAGTGATGAAACTACAAATTCGAAAGTTGTTTACGTGCCGTTACAAAAATAATTTTTTCTTTCTTGAACATTTATAGTGTTTAGCTCTTTCATGAAAGGGTGTCACCTGGAAGGCTGTGACTTTTCCTGAAAAGTGCATTTATATATTTTGTATAAACATGACATTCATGAACAAATGTATTGATACGCTGGTCTATAAATGAGGTGAACCAACAGATGAACATGACCAAAATCCATTGCAACTTGGATTTGTTTCATGAATGAATGTGCTATAATTTGCATATCATATAGAAGTATGAATAAATAACATACGAATACTTGAAAATGGCGTAGTGATTGCAAAATGTGTTAGATATTAAAAGGTTGTGGCCACAACTGATGCAAATCATTCCAACTGTTGTTATAATATACTATTGTTACATTAAGTGTAGTCAATAATTTGATATGCTATTGAAATTCGAGACGTATTAGTCTACGACATAATGAAGTTCGCATTGAACTTTCATGATAATGAAACGAGTCTTGAAATATTACTCAAAATTATGTTTTGCACTGCAATAAGTATCCCCCGATAATAGAGGGGTATAGTGATGCAAATTAGATCACCGGTTCAACCGATTCTAAACAGTCGATGGAGGAGCGATGTCTTGGAAATCGTCCAAACAAATGTGCATTGACCGCTCTACCGTGGATGCTGAGTTTATAGCCTTAGACAAAGCCGGTGAAGAAGCTGAATGGCTCCGGAATTTCTTGGAAGATATTCCATTTTTGCCCAAACCTTTGGCACCTATATGTATATAGTCAAGCGGAAATAGGCCGGACAGAGAGCGTTATGTATAACGAAAAATCTCGTCAAATTTGACGGAGATACAATACCGTTAGACAACTACTCTCTAGTGGTGTTATAACGATTGACTACGTAAAGTCAAGAGATAACGTGTCAGATCCACTTACAAAAGGTTTATCTAGAGAGGAAGTTGAAAGATCATCGAAGGGAATGGGGCTAAGGCCTAGGACAAGTCATCATGGCGGTAACTCTACCTAGCAGACTGGAGATCCTAAGAGCTAGGTTCAAAGAGATCAAACAAAGTTATGAATGACGGTTCAACATTGTCAAATAACTCAACTCATTCTCGTGATGAAGACAATGTTCAGAAATCAAGGTAAAGCATTAAGGCTTTTATAAAGCATAAAGCTTTTTAATGATTTCCTAAGTCTGGCAGAATATGACCAGGTAGTGTGTCTATAGAATTACACGTTTGGAAATCACCTATGTGAGTGTGAAGTGTGAGCCGCTTTAAGGAGAATGAAAGTAAAGGCCCATTCTCTAAGCACTCATGAAACCAGGCGGTGTTTATGGCTGAAACGAACACTACCGTGAGAACCAAAGACGGTTAAGGATTGATTGTGTGACTTGTAGTTGTCTAGGTATACACCAAAGTTTGACGGTTCAAAGATATCAAATCTACCGATTGACCGAGTATATCCGACATAAGTTCACTACGGAAAGTTAAAAGGGAAACCTACTTATCCAGATTCGATTAATTCTTAATTGCGAATCACACAAGTATTTTCATGCATGTTTTTCCACATATGTCCATTCCCCATTCATGTGGGAGATTGTTGCTTTTTTATTAAGGGGTGTGAATGGAAAATGGAAGAGGTACCTCTTGGATTGCACCTCTTCTTCTCACCCTTTCATTGTCTATAAATTTAGAGGCTTGGCCTCATTTTTAAAATATGGAAAATCTGAAATCATCTCCCCTCTTTTCTACTTTGTTGCATTATTTTCTTAATAAACATAAGTGTCAAGTGTGATTTGCTCCGTATGTTGAGTTCGCTGAAGTTCTGTGATTTGAAGTGCCGCTATCACAGAATAGTTATTCCGTTCCATCCTGGGAGGAATTAATCCATATACCTTGGACAACAGTGAGGGGATTAAATTCCTTAAGGACACACTGTGAATTCAGTGGGCTCGGAATTATTTTACAATTTGTTTATGAACTAACGTTTTCTTGTTTCTCTAATTTTTCTGATTTTGAACTCAGTAATAACAACACAAATAGCTTGCCATATTAATTGTTCACTTATTCTAACTATATACATAGATTGTACATTAATTATACACAATTATACATATACAATACATAAACGATGCATATATTATACCTCCATCAACTTTTTTAATTTAAATTATTGGATGAGCCGCTATTTGAGTTAATTTTTTTGGCAGAACTTTTCAAGTGTCATGACCCCTCTCTTATAACATACGTCCGCCTCTACATTCAATCAGAAATCTTAAGGCAAGGGGAACTAGCCCAAGATCATTTCCTATAAAAATCTTTCCGACGAGGGAGAAATGCACATTTCGAACAATGACAATTCCTCGCTTTCGAACTATTCCAGACGAGTCGTTATGAGATTCCTTTTACTTTCTTAAATTATCTTGTTAAAAATTCTCAAACAAACTGGATTAGCTCTATCGATCTCTTCATTTGTCTCGGAACGTTATGAGATATATATATATAT
>ML360198.1:1396-36532 GCA_005239505.1 Nicotiana paniculata | reverse complement strand
AACTACAAAGCAAGGAAGAAAATATGTACAAATTGATGTTTTGCCTTCGATTCACTCCAAACTTGAATCTCTGTGTATCCCTGTGAATCTCCCTTAGTAGTTGTGTTTTAGGTGTCTATTTATAGGTTTAGCGTGAACCCTAACCGTGTAGGAGACTTCTATTTCAATTAGAAAACACTTAAACCCGTCAAAACTCGATTTCTGGCCGAACTGGATACCTGGCGTTTGGACCCAAACGCCAGGCTAACGCCAGGCCAGGGCTGGCGTTTCACCCCAAACGCCTGGCTAACGCCAGGGTGGGGCTGGCGTTTCACCCCAAACGCCTGGCTAACGCCAGGCAGGGTCAGTGTGTTTGGCTCTGTCGCCCGGCTATAGCCCGGGTGTCTCCTTTCGCGTATTTTTTGACGTATTTGCATCCTTTTAGCTCCGATTCCATCTCCACTTCACCTACGCATGAAATAAACTCCATTAAGCACATAACAAGTGTAATTTTATCATTAATGCGCATAAAATGTAAGGTATATCAAATGTTAAACTATGCAATTTAGTCTCGCATCAGTCTCTATTATATCTCACTACCAACAGACCTAATATTGTGTTCAGTGTAGGACTGTGTGCTAGGTTTCAAGCAAACCCAAAGGAGTCCCGCCTAACTGCAGTGAAGCAAATTTTGAGATATCTGAAAGACACCACTAATTTGTGCCTTTGGTATCCTAAAGGTAGTAATTTCGACCTTGTAGGATATGTTGATGTTGATTATGCAGGTTTCCTGATTGGCAGGAAAAGTACTTCAGGCATGGCTCACTTTTTGGGCTCCTGCCTTGTGTCTTGGGCTACCAAGAAACAAAATTCAGTAGCCTTATCTACTGTTGAGGCTGAATATGTGGTTGCAGCCTCATGTTGTGCTCAGTTGCTATGGATCAAGCAACAACTCATGGACTTTGGTATAGAGGTTGGACGCATTCCTATTTTCTGTGACAACACTAGTGCAATAAGTATGACGAAGAACCCGGTTCATCATAAAATAACTAAGCACATAGATGTTAGACATCATTTACTAAGGGATAACTATGAAAAAGGAATGATCTCAATCGAATTTTGTGCTACTGACCAACAAATTGTTGATATCTTTACTAAAGCACTAAGTAGGGAGCATTTTGAGAGAAACCGACTTGAATTAGGGATGATTAAGATCACTTAATTAAAAAAAAATTGGCGAGAAAAACTAACATAGATAATCGACCAAACTAATCATTGCTCAGCATCATGACTTTACTGTCATAATCTCTTGCCATGTATTAATATGATTCCCTGGTTGCTAAGGATGTTTCTCTATCTTTGTAAATTGAGGTAAATTAAAGACTTTAACACGATGAACCTGGTTCATCTGACTGACAAGGTACGTGCTCATCTCCATACAATTATTAAACTAATTACAGTCACACATGAGCATGATTTTATCTATATTTGGTTCATTTCAAATTCTTTGTACTAATCCCTAAATGAACTCGTTCGAAGAAGTCCCATCGGTACTCAATTAGCCTAGAGGTAGGGAACTCTTAACTGTCTAATCAATGACACTCCTACAACTATTAGACTCCCACTTGAATAAATATTCTACCCGTTGTATAATTAATAGCCTCATCTTATAAAAGGGCCATCATTACCTCCCTTCTTAATAACCTAATAAGTCGAACAAAGATCATTATTCTTCTAACCAAAACTTATTATATATTTTCTTCCAAAAATACATAACAATGTCTTCACCACCCCCTGCTTCATCTTCCTACACAAACTCTGATCATGAGGAAGCAAATTCTAGTCCTAATTCTACTTCAGTTTACAATTCACATTCACCAAACCAATCTTCATCTCCCCAAAACCCTCCAGTTCTTGAACCCATTCCTGAACCCACACCTAACCCTCCAGCCCCCATGGCATGAAGAGTAAAAGTTTTGGCCAGAAAATCAGTTGCTTCTGGCTCTTGTGCAAAATTCTTGGCGGAAATTCCTAAAGCTAGCGATGTTCATATGTCTGAATCTTCGAGTGAATCCTTCAAATCCTCTAATGAGGATGAAGCACCAGGTTCATCCAGTTCTGAGCAAGGTAAATTTTGAAGTTGAATCTGAAATTGCTACTACTGAAAATAGGTTTGTGTTGGTTGGGTCAGTTGTTGATGTAGAAGGGCCAGATAGGCAAAGAAAACTGGGAAAAATTCTTGAGAGAGAGGGAGAAGGAGGTTTTGTAAGGGGATCTGGGGAGGATGGTACCACGTTGGCTATTTGTGGCCCCATTCCTGGGGTAAATGAAAAAAAAGTCACAGATTTAGGGGGAAGTATTGATGGGGAGGCAGCAACAGGTTTAGAGAACCTACAAAAATCAACAGATGAACCTGGTTTATCTGTCGAGGAGACTTTGGCTGAGATGTTGAGGAAGCTGGGGAAGTCCTACAATCCCAAGAGGAAAAGAGCTTCAAAATCGAAGAAGGCTACTACCCCAAAGAAAAGAAAAGTTTCAATATTTGCTGATGTCTCTGCCACTAAGGTTCGTGCTACAAGAAGTATTGTTCGACAAGGAGAAGAGGAGTTAGAAAGGGCTCTGAAAGAGAGCAAGAAAAAGAAAGCTGCCAAGGGAAAGGCAAAGTTAGAAGAGCCTATTGAGGCTGTTGATGTTGATGATGAAATGATGGACCTGGTCCATCATGAGGAGCAGACGGCTCCAATTGTGGTTGAGACACCCAAGCCCAAGAAGGCTAAGGCTTCTTCAAAGAAGTCATCTTCTGTGTCTGCCACACCCTCAAGCACAGCTAAAAGGACCAGGTCCAAGGCCAAGAAAGTGAAAGTTGTTGAAGAAGAAAGTGAATGGAGCGGAGGAGAAGAGGAAATATCTGGTGAGCAATCTGACAAACTCACCATGTTTGGCAAGCGTACTATTCTAAAAGGAAAGTTAGTGAGAGATCAAGAAGAATCATGAATGTTCTATTTGTTGAATGCACTGATGTGCAGGGATGGAAGGACTTGGTACTTCACCTGGAATGAAGGCTGGCAAGGAATGAACTGCTGGAGTTTATGGCCAATGCAAGTGTGAAGGATGGAAGGGTAACCTCCACAGTCAAGGGGATTCAGATCACTTTTGATGCAAAGGATATGCGAGAGATTCTGAATATCCCTGCTGAGGGATATAACGATTACACTAGGCAAGGATGGACCAGTCTCGATGGAATGGCCTCAGCTATCAACATCACCAGATTCTTTTGTGAAAATGATAAGGAACTTGAGCTAAGGCCAGTGTTCAAAAGTGAAATGCAGCCCCAGAACAAGCTACTCTTTGAATTTGTGATTAATTTTCTGCTGCCAAGACATGAGCGTAGACACATCGCCAGTTACATGGACTTAACACTTATGGAGTGCCTGTACAGGGGAAGCAGATTAATTGGCCAGCTTTCATCATCCATCTCTTGGAAAGAATTGTAAATGGAACCAAAGCACATGCTATTCCTTATGGATTTATTCTGACAGCTGTGCTTGCCCACTTTGCGGTTCCTGTGAAGAAAGTTGAGATGGCTACTGCTAAGGATTATTTTGGGAAGAACACTTTGCTGACATGTGATTATATTGTCAATGTTTCTGAGGATGAACCTGGTTCATCTAGGAAGCAACCAATCAATAGCAAAGTCAGGTCATTGGTGCAGGAAGGAGAGATAAAGGATGCGGAAATTCTTCGATTGAATTCTTTCCTTCATGATATTGAAGCTGGGTGGGATGCTCTTAGATCTGAACTAGCCAAGGAGAAGGAGAAAAATGAATGTGTTCTTCAAAAAATGCTTTCTCTCCTTCAAGAAAAGACCCCAACCTCATTTTCCCCTTCCCAACCTTAGGAATTCCAGATCTACCAAAACCCATCTTTGACCAATTGTTCTGTTTCTGTTTTTGTTATTTTTGCTCATGGTAGTGACTGCTTTAGTTTTTTTGTATGGTGCTTGACTTGCGTACGAATCAATGAATTCTGCTGTTTTTGTTATTGACTTGTCTCAGTTTCTTAGATAGATTAGATTTATTGGTTTCTTTGGATGATTAATCATGTTTGCACCTGCAGTTGCCTCAATGGCCATGAGTAATTGTTAACAACTCTGGTAAGTTTATCATTTTGCAACTTTTTGATGATGCCAAAAGGGGGAAGATAGATATGTGCTTAATTGTGATATTTATAACCTAATGAACCTGGTTTATCCATGATAAATGCTTAAAACCATACAAAGTGTTTGAAGTTTATACAGGGTTAAGCACAGAGTTTGTCATCATCAAAAATGAGGAATTTGTTGACCCAAGTCGCTGCATGTTTTTGAAGATTGACAAATGCCTACCCAGTTGAACCAGGTCCATCAGGGCAAACATCTCGAACGAACCAACTGGCACAAGAACCATACATGCACAGGAGATAAACGTGATCTGTGAATTATCCATGAACTAAGAGGTTGTCTCCTAATGCGAAAAGGTTGCAAATTGATAAGGGGTTAGAATTCGAGTTCAGGAAGGACAAAAATAAAGGAAGGAAGTTGAGATAAACACAAACTCTTCCACCAAGGAAGAGTTGCATTAGAACTAAACAAGAACATCTCAACTTCTGGAGCTATATAATGTTGAAGTATTCCTACTAAAGAATTATTCGCACACATACAGAATTGAAGCAAGAAGTGAAGGCAAAATTACCAGAGAAATTTTGCAAGCAGAATCTTTGTGCGATACAAAAGCTACTAACCAGCTAGAAGAACCAATTCCATCAGTTTGTCATTCGAGTCTAGTTGGTTGTAGTAGGTGTTTTAATATTGTATCTTTTAGCTTTATTAGAAGCAATTGTAATAGGTACACATTGTTCAAGTTAGAGTTAAATTGAAGCTTGTCGCAATTAGCTAGAGGCTAGGTTGCTACAAAGGGATTAGAGTTAGTCCTTAGGTTTACAAAAGTGTTTATTTTGTAAATGTTGTTTGGCTCAGAGTTGTAGTGAAGAGTTTTGGAAAGTCCTACTGAGGAGTAGGTCGTGGTTTTTCACCTTTTGAGCCAGGTGTTTTCCACGTAAAAATCTCTGTATTTTTACTTTACTGCATTTATTATTTCGCACGAGTAGAAGTTGGAACACCAAGAAAAACCAGGTTCTTCTATTGAGACAGCACTCGAAAATTGGACATCACACAAATCACCCCCCCCCCTGTGTGGTATTGACGTATAAAACATCACGCAGTATCCTATTTTCTTCAGTAGCTGCTGATTCAGATGTTGGAATAACCGATATTGGGTCGTCCTCTGAGGGGTTAATGATTGTTAGGTGACCTTCTGTCGTCATTTCAACACTCCCTTTGGATCTCGTGAAATATGGGTGTGAAGCCACATTACCGCAAAAACCAACCACCTTAAAAAAGAACCTTAAAAGTGGAAACAACAACACAACAAAACTGTTAGATTGAGGCATTTAACACCTAAGGAATCGCATGTTGGGGGTATGCAATGCACCTACAAAATTTAAACGTTTTTCTACATGTTTTGCAACAGTTGAGTGTTTCATCCCGGCTTTTGTTGTTTTACAGGTTTTGCATCTTTGCTTTTCTTTTGCTCTTTTCCCCATATTTCTCTCTTTTATTTTCTTTCCCTTTTTTAGGATTATGATCGAATCCTATGTGGATTGCCTACGTATCACGTCGCCGCGTGAATCAGATCATTACGTAGTTCAAGGGATAAATGCAAAAAGAAAGATATATTTTGATTTTCAAATTTTCATTTAAATAAAAACTTCAAATTTCCTCCATTACAACGACTTTGACATACATACTTGAAAACTAAAAACCAAAACAGACTCAAGGTAGACTAAACAGACTGCAAAAGGAACTGAAATATAGACTCGAAAAGAAAATCAGGTGTCACGACGCCCTCCGTGAACATGTCGTGACGGCACCTAGTCCCTATAACTAGGTAAGCCTAGCAATGCGAAATATCAACATAAGTTGCGGAATAATTAAGTAAAAACAGAACAAATCTAAAAGAAGGACTGTGAATAAATGCATATACAACCCAAAATAATACGGAAGTCTACAATACCACCCCAAAACCCGGAAACTCATGGGAACCACAGGCTAACAGGATATAATACAGCTCTAACTCCAAAATGTCTATACAACTGTAAGGAAGGATAAACTTTTCACAAAAGCTGGAATAAGATAGAGACTCCTGGTCTGCGGATGCGGCAGATATACCTCGAAGTCTCTGTTGTGTCTCTCAACCTCGGGGATAGTGCGCCTGAGTGGAGGTACCTGGATCTACACATGAAAAACGTGTGCATGAAAGGGCATGAGTACACCACAGCGGTACTTAGTAAGTGCCAATCCTAACCTCGATCGGGTAGTGACGAGGAAGGTCATGGCCCTACTACGGTTAAACAATATAATAGGGATTTACAGTATGAAAACAGACAGTAATAATAAATACAGCAGTGAAGTAAGACAGGTCAACAAGGCAATAACAAAACACAAGAACAGAGTAAACACGGAATATGAACAACTCAATAACAATGGTAACAATGAGGATCTCCCAAGATACCGTCATGTAGTCCTTTTCTCAACTGTCTAGTGGATCTCCCGGGATACCGTTCCATAGTCCCAAAGTAAATATGCAGGGGGATCTCCCGGGATACCGTCCCGTAGTCCCAAAGTAAATGTGCAGGGGGATCTCCCGGGATACCGTCCCGTAGTCCCAAAGTAAATATGCAGGGGGATCTCTCGAGATACCGTCCCGTAGTCCCAAAGTAAATGTGCAAGGGGATCTCCCGGGATATCGTCCTGTAGTCCCAAAGTAAATGTGCAGGGGGATCTCCCGGGATACCGTCCCGTAGTCCCAAAGTAAATATACAGGGGCAACAAGAAGACATTCAGAAATAGAGTGCAAGAATACAAGGTAACAAGTAGTTCTAGCCTAACATGCTTCACATAGTACAATTAAAGCAGCTTAGCAATTAGGCAATTCAAGTCAACTAGGCATGATTTTCTAAACTAATAGGCTATAATTACAAGTAGAATAAAGCAGGTAAGAAAGAAACTCATTCTAAATATTTAGAGTAAAACCGGATTTTCAATAATTAGCACAACTACGCGCTCGTCACCTCAAGTACAAGGCATTTAATTACCAAATATCACATCCTAAAGGGGAAAGGTCCCCCACACAAGGTTAGAAAAGCCACTTACCTCGAACCGGCTCAAAATCAACTTGAAACCACACGTTTGCCACGAGTATCCGACTCCAAATGGCCCAAATCTATACAATTCAATTACATATCGTAAATAACATCTCATGCAACTGACTTTCACTATTTAATTCAAGCTAAGGTGCGAAATTAGGTAAAAGACCAAAACACCCCTCGGGCCCACGTCTCGGAATTGGGTAAAAGTTATATTTTTCGGACACCCATTCACTCACGGACTCATTCAACCAGAAATAATCGAAATTCGATGCCAAAAACCCCATAAATTTTAAGAATTTCGGGTTGGGGAAATTTCATCAATTTCCTATGGTTTCCCCCCCATTTTTGATAATTAAACTAAAGAAAAAAATGGAGATTAATGGTCTAACAATGAATTAGGATAAGAAAATGTTACCTATGATCCTTCTCTTCAAAACCCACAGAAAATCGCCAATTCTTGAGCCCTTACACGATTTTTAGACTTATGAAATAAACTCTCGAATTTTTGGAATAAAACACACAGGGATCTCGCACATGCGGTCCTGATCACCGCACCTGCGGTACTGCAACTGCGGTACCGCACCTGCGGAAGAAGCATCGGTGCGGAAATCACTTAAGTCCACTAGGGTCGCACCTGCGGTCGTTTGGTCGCGCCTGCGGTCCCGCACCTGCGGAACCCAGGTCGCACCTGCGACCACTGGTCAAATCTCCCCCTATTGCACCTGAGATCAAGACCCATGCGCCTGCGAGTATGCACCTGCGGAAAAACCCTCGCAGGTGCGAAGACACCAGAAGAGGCCTGGTTCAGCAGTAGCTAAGTCCCAATTTTCTCCCGCTAAGCATCTGAAATAACCCCGAGGCCCCCGGGACCTCAACCAAAACCATCAACCAACCTTAATACTTCATTCGAACTAGGTTGATCCTTAAAAACACGTCTCATAACATCAAAAACATTGATTATGCATAGGTTCAAGCCTAGGAACTTAGGGAAAATTCTAGAATTCACATCCGACGCCGAAACACGTCTAAACTCATCTGAATGACCTCAAATTTTGCACACACATCCCAAAAGTCATGATGGAACTACTACAACTTCCGGAATTCCATTACGACCCTCGGATCAAAAATTCACTATCGGGTTGGAGACTCCAAAAAAATCAAACTTCGACATTTCAAGCCTAAATGAGCTACGGACTTCCAAAATACATTCTGAACACGCTCCCAACCCTGAAATCACCTAACGGAGCTAACGAAAACATCGGATTTCCATTTCGAGGCTGTCTTCACACTGCTCCAACTACGGGCAACTTTCCTACACTTAAGCTCTCATTTAGGGACTAGGTGTCCCAAAACTCTTCGAAACTCAAAATCGAACGTCCCGGTAATTCAATTTAGCAGAAATAGACTTGGGGAAAATAGTTAATAGGGGATCGGGGCATTAATCATTGAGACGACCGACCGGGTCGTCACATCACGAATACATAAGTGCCTTTACTACTACTCCAGGGGTCCACGGGACATCAGTCGGTCTCGCCGCGGGCCTGCGTGCCATGTCTGATTGGAAGCGATATAGGTCATCCATTATCTGACGGACAAAAATCATCACAACGTAGAAGAAGGTAGATTTGTTCATATCCTCGCACTCCTGGCATTTTGTGACATAATCAACAATTTCTCTGACCCTTTCTCTAGTGATGCCCTTTTCTTGGAGTAGGCTCTCAATCTGTTGAGATCTAGTCTCTAGAACCTGGGTAGCCTTATGGTTTTGCTCTTGTAACTGCTGCAAATCTTCTTCCAATTGGGACATCAATGCATAACAATGTTCTCTTTCTGCTTTAAAATTATTTGCTTGCTTAGCCATTTCATTCTCAAGAGTGGTCATCTTTTCCTTCAAATTTGTGACTACTCTGTCATATTTTCCTTTAAGCTTTTGAACAAACTCTGTCTTTCTTCTGCATTATTTGCCAATTTCGCCTGGGTTTTTGCCAATTCATTTTCGGCTTTGTCCAAATCATCCCCATAATCGCATATTTTTCGCCTAAGACTATTTATAAGTCTTTCATCTGTTTGGATCCTCTCCGGATTTTCAGCAGCTATCTTCATCTTTTGAATCTGGGCTCGGAGAGCTTCATTTTCTTTGGCCAACATGTTTCTCTCCCCTTTATTTGTAGTGGCTTGCAAACTGCTTTCAAATTTAATGTCTCTGATTTGGGCTTCCAATTTGCTTATCATAGCCCTGTAGTTGTTCTCCTTCTCCAACCAATTCCATTGTCTAGTGCCCCATTGGTGAACTGTTGTACGTGGGGCCTTTTGGCAGGCCGTGTAGCTAGGCTCTACCTCACCTTTGGACAAATCCCTCACTCGAGTCTGCGGCTCCAAAAACCTATACCGATGCCAAATTTGGCGGACCCTATCTTCCGGGAATGCAGCTCTTGGGCATAGTTCAATGACTTGTCGACTCAAATCTTCATCATGTGGAACATTTTGGTGCCTTCCCAACTGTCGTAGAACCCTATGTGGGGCATACGACTGAATACTTCGGAGACCCATCAATAGAAAAAAACACACTTCGGTCGACATATAAATAACTTCACTGACAAGGAGCCAACCGAATGTCCATTCAATTTGGTTGGCAGTTAAGGAACCCAAAATGAGCAAACCATGCTTATGTACCTTCCGGAAACTCATGACCCTCTACCCGGGTTTCATGTTCTTCAATGCAGTTGAGGCCAGTCAGACCGTAATTCATATAAACAGGGCGATGGAAGAGGTGTTCTATCATCCAGATCTGTAAGAGTAAATTTCAACCCTCGAAGAACTTTCCTCCTGATTGACAGACAGTGAGAGCACGGTAGATTTCTGCTAAGATCATTGGTACAAGAGTGCCATTAGCCTTTTTTATCATGATGTCAGCTGCTCCTACGAGTCCCAGCTCTATATATCCATCGCTCTTTGGGCAGATTAGGATACCCAAGAATGCTACCACGAAGGCCAATCCCCGGCGTGCCTCCAATTTGCTTTGATTTTCGTGGTGGGTTAGACCAGTATTCAGAGCCTCAAAACCACGAGGGTCCCCATAACGACGGTAGAGGAAGTAGAATGTGTAGAATCCCTCAGATAAGTTCTCATTTTTGACTTCCCGACTGATACTCAGAAGGTCCAGGAATTTGTGAGGAGTTACAGCTTTGGGTGCCACTAGGTATCGGCTCTTGAGATTCCCACTAAGGCCAGCATAGCCCGCTATCTCTTCAAGTGTGGGAGTCAATTCAAATCAGAGTAATGAAATATGTTGTGCGTTGGATCCCAAAATGGTATTAAAGCCTCAATTATGTCCAGCCTTGGCTTAATCATCAAGAGGCCTGTGAGCCCGCCTAAAGCTTTGATTACAACACCTCTACTGACCTCCCCCAGATCTCTCCACCACATATAGAGTCCTATTGGGATTTCTTCTACATCTTTGAAAGGTATATTTTCAATAGTGCTCATCCTGCACATTTATTTAAGTGATTGATTAATAAAAGAAAAACCATGATTTATTTCGACCTAAAAAATGCTATTTTTGCAAAAAAATTGTAGCTAATTAAAATGGACCATCTTTGCAAATACGTCCTTCGGCAATTCGGGAAGGAAGATTTTGGGGCTGTGTTTGCTAATTGGGTCAAAATTTTGAAAAAGACCATAGGTGGCTATTCTTGCAAAAACAGCCTTCTGGCGCCCCGTCAAGATATTTCTAGCTATTTAGACAAGAACGGCATCACCTAACTTTATTTATGGAAATATTTCGTATTTTATTTTGGAAAAATAGGGTTGGACCCAGTGAGGGTTGCCTACGTATCCCACCCCGGTGGGAATCAAACATGCGTAGTTCGGGAAATTTTGACGAAATTTTGAAAAATATGCTACTAACTCATAGAAGCAGCTAAATTGGAAAACCTAGACTAATCGACTGCTTCAAACCAGTGATTAATAGCAACCTCATGAGACTAGAACCAAAGAGTAAATTGTAGCACACAAACAATTAAGAAAAATGAGGTAGGGAGGTACAGTCGAAACACAAAACCCTAATTTGTTAATCAATCGATACATCTATCAACAAGAAACATTTTAAATAAACATGCTACTCAGAGTAAGGTAGGTTCAGAAAAGAAATAAGAAAAAGAAACATAAACTAACAAGTTCAAATTAAATTGGCTAGGGCAAGAATTCAACCGAGACCATTGATTATTAAACGAACAAATAGAGAGGGAGTACCTAGTTAGGTTAGCACAAGTTTGAGTTGTTAGTTCCTTTGAAATAGGCCAGTGGAAGATTTTTTAGGGTTCCGATTCTTAGATCTAAAATTGGAGAATTTTGGTAAGGTTTTTGAAGAAACTAAAGGTAGGATGTGGTTGGGGGGGGGGGGGGGGGGGGGGGGGGTGCCTTGTATAATTTTGTGGTGTTTTGGAGTTGCTCCGCCGCTGTGAGGCGATTTTCGGTGGTGGGAGGTGGCGGAACCCGTGAGGAGAGTTAAGGTCGCTAGGGTTTGGGCTTTGGGAGATACGGGAGTGAAAAGGGGGGTGTTTGGGGGGTAGGGATCCATTCGGAAAGTTATATATGAAGGGGGAATTGAGTTATGGACCATTGGATTAAACGATCCAGCGGTTGGGATTTGAGGGGGGCGAAACGTGGTCGTTTGATTTAGTGGGGGTTTGGACGGGTTTTGGTTTGGGCTGGGTGTATTTGGGTAGTGAGAAGGGAGTTTGGGCTTGGGTGCATTGGCACAAGTCCGATTTTTAACCCCTTTTAGCACACTTAGATTAATTATTCACTTAAATTAATCCTAATTAAACTCTAAAATGTATTAATTAGTTTTAACCTAGTTTTGTCCAATTATAAGTTAATTAATGAGTTAATTAAGAGTAAAACCATTATTTTACTACCCATGATTATTTAAAGAACAAATTCTGTAATTTTCTTAATAAAAACGATTGAGTTAGGCGACTAAGTATTAAATTGAACCAAAATCTAATTATGCAATTTAAAATATTTTGTCATCATTTATCATTTTATAAATTTTTAAAAGACGAATTATGATCATGCAATGAAAAATAATTCACAAATAAACACTGAAATTCAACAAAAATCTATAAAATCAATTTGTTTATCAAACTTTATAGGAGTGTTTAGTAGGTGAAAAATTACATGCTCACAAGTGCCAACTTACCAATATTTAGTCATCAATCATATACTTATCATAATTAGTCAAGCACATGTAAAAATTAAAAACTCAAATAAATAAGGTTCTCTCTCTCCAAGAATCACACGCAAAGATCACCTTCCATATTTTTAATCATGATTAACAACATTAGATATATATATATATATATATATAAATTAAGCAAAAAATGACCTTTTTTCAACGGATATGGTTGAAATTCATTAAAAACATATAGATGAGTCAATATAGAAATTTGAGGAAGATTGAAGGTGATTTTAAACTGATTTGGTATCAAAATTCGTAGTTAAAATTGAGTTCAAAAAATTCTTCTGTGACAAATGTATCAAACATGTATCACGCATGTATCTCATATACATGTGATACACAGTGTGTTACACCTATCTTCTTCTTTTTTATGTACATCTTTTACTTTCAAGTTTTTAATTTAAACTACCTCAAAACTCCAATAAATCATCCCAAAACTGACATTCAAGCTCCTTAAAATGTATCCAATCCATTCTAACCCAAAAAGAAGCAAAAATCTAACCTTTTTTGGCTGCAAATAACTAATCGGCTAATATAAGTAATATTTTATAAATTGATCATTTTTCATAATAACCTATTTATTAATGGACATAGCTGATAGTTTTCCACACAAAAAAAAGTGTAGAAATGGTACGACAGTGGATTTCAAGTGGTGAAGTATACAAATAACCCTCATAGTGGATAGTCTTGAATTTTTATCCCTACTTGTTACATTAGCAGAACTTCAAATTTAACAAATATTAACTCTCGTTTTTCCAAGATACACGGTTTACCTTGAAGTTTTGCCTATGGGATAAACATGGGTGAACGGTTAAAAGACCACCCCAAGAAGTGTCATATTTTTGCAATTATTTTAGATTTCAAGCGTACCGTTTGAAACATATTCAATCTTTAAACACAATTTAAATTGTAATCCAATTTGGCAAAATTTCATACTAATTCTCCTCCTACGCCTCCTCCTTCTTCATACCTTTTTTTTCTTCTTTTTAAAAGGTCAAGTAAAATGACATCATTTTGTATTAGCGTTTTAGAATGAACACACGAATGTTTAATTCTTAAACCTTTCCATTGAAAATTCAGATTAAGTTACCAATTAATTACGAATTTAAGTTATAAATATTAACAATGTCTAAAATATAAATATCCAATTAAATATCGAAAAACTATTTTGAATGAATAGAATGCAATGTGCATTCCTCATTTCAACCAACTGGATAATCTGTTGCCTTTTGCCCCTCCTTTCCCCATGCAAAGGGTATTTTCCACATTTATTTAGTACGGTAATATTTTTTCAATACCAGCAGATTGTCAGTCTCTCAATTTTCACCTCATTTTCTTTCGATCTTTTATTAGTCATATTATAAGTAATAGTCCGTTTGGCCAAGCCGCAAAAGAAATCAGTTTATTTTAAAAAGTGTTTTTAGTCATAAACGGTTTGTGTTTGACTAATTAATTTGAAAAACACTGAGCAACAATTAGTGTTTAGCCAAACTTTAAAAAATTACTTCTAAATATATTTTTCTCAAAAGTGTTTTTCATTATTTTTTTCCTGCTTCTCCAAAACTGTTTTTGCTTCTCCTCAAAAGTATTTTTTTACTTTTAAAAGTTTGGCCAAATACCTTAATTTTAAAAAAAAAAAAATTGATAAATAAATAAAAAAACGCTTTTGACTCAAAAAAAAAAAAAGACTTGGCCAATCAGGCTATATCAAAGCCAAAGTCCCAGCCAAAAGGCAGACAAATCATATTCTCCTTTTCCTCACTGCTCATTAACCAGACACTATCGCACATTTGGCAGGCAAATCACAATCTGTTTGTTCATTTGCCAACTAAGTAGTACCAGAAACTATATGAAATTCCAAATTTCCAATAAAAAATGGCACCAGTTAATACGTAAGACTGTCATAATCATAACATTTACTATTTGATTACACATTTTTTTACTCTGTTAAAAAAAAGTTTTGCTGAGTATATGTTAGAAAATAGCAAAATATGGGGTGAAATAATTAAGCCTTGATAGTGTAGTCACAGTCTTTAAGGAGTTTAAGCGTCACACTTTTGTTGCTGCATGGATTATGGCATAATTCTTCTAGAATTCTACAAAGCCTCTGAAATTCAAACATCAACAATTAATTCGAATTTTCACTAGAACAAAATTTGTGAATTGTAGATAGCAGAAAGAGAATAAGATGGGAAATTGTTGCTTTTCTGATGATTTTTCGTTTTGGAGAGGAATGAGATATTTATAAACCAGTTTAGGTGTCTGTTAGAATTAATAGACTCAATCTTTGCCAACAGACACCTTTATAAAACCAATAGTCATCTTTTCAAAATTAGTAAACTGTTAAAACGTTTTAATAATTTAAAAATATTTTTATTAAATAACAAAATTAATAGGTGATTAATAATTTAAAAATGTTTTTATTTTCCCTCCAAACACGTTCAAAATATTCAAACCATATAAGACAAAGAAGTGTTTTTAAACGCTTGTTCCTTTTTTTCAACGACAGACAAAATATCCTCTTCTCAAATACTCCCACCAAACACCAACTAATCTAATAATATGATTAGTCTTAAACTTAACTAAAGTGGGGTATAATGATTGCGAAATGAGTGAGAACAAAATTCTATTGACAACAAGTACTCAAAGGCTTCGAATTTAAATTTGATGGTTTGACCTTTTATATATTACAAGTGAATTATTACATTCTTTGAAATTATGATTTCAAATTTTAATATTCGTTACTTCATCCGTTTCATAATAAGTAATTTTTTTTTTATCTTTAACACTCCTTAATAAAATATCAACTCTTAGAAATAAAAAGATATATTCACTAAATTACTTTTAATTAAAATTTACGAATGGTTACCTTGACACACTGAGATATGTAAATAAAAGCAAATTTAAAAAATAAAATTAATTTATTTTTTGATTATGTATGACACTTATTTTGGACCGAAAGAGCAAATTTAGTGATATTTTACGTACATATATTTATGCAGTGTCGAAAATACCGCTTTCAATTAAATCCATTGTTTACATGATACATCTACCACTATTGGTAGTATCAGAAACCTATTTAATCTTCAAGCATTCAAAGGTATAATCTAGCTATCAACGAAGTAAGTGAAAATTATGGATAACCTAGATTTAAACCCGACAAAAATAAAAATTAACTCTAAGTTTCGATGAACAGAATAACTTTGTCCAAATAAGAAATAATAAATATCCGATAGAATAATCAGAATGCAAGCAAACTGGTCGGAACACTGAAAAATAAACATAGTATAATAATACATGTCAAATCATTAATTAGATTTAAACATTTTGCCAACTATTTAGGCAAGGCTAATTACTTAAAAAGGAAGTCTAATCCCAAAACCATAAAAAAGCCCCCAAGTGAAATTTCCCTTTTGACGGTCCGGTTGGGTTTGGACGGTGTTGTCCACACGGGGATGAGGGTGCGATCCCCCCTCAATGTTCTCTTATCTCAGCGTTGTCTGGGTCTGAATTTATCGCACGGGATTTACTTAGAGTTTGCTTTAGTGCGATTTATATCTCTGTGTAATTTGCAGATTATTATGTAATAGGAGGTTTATCCAATGCACATATAGTGCTGTGGTGATTCGAAGGGCAGAGGTTATAGCGACAACGTATTTTTTTGGTGTTCAAAAAAAAAAAAAAAAAAGAGGTTCACTACTGGTTTCACTTTCTTCTTTGTTCTTAGCCTAATAAATAGCCTCTAGAAACACACCAAAAAACCAAATCCATCCCCACCCCCAACACGCATCAAATTCTTCCTACAAGCATCTCTTCTCATGTTTATACTTATTCCAATATTCAAATCCTAAAATGGGTCCATCTCAAATTCCTAAAACAACATTCTCCATCCTTTTCTTATTTCTCTCTTCAATATTATTCCCCATTAATGTTGTATCTTCATCATCTGAACAATTCACAAACTTTGTATACAAAGGCTGTGCTAACGAAAAATTCCCATCTGGGTTTTACTCACAAACACTAAACACCCTTTTTAACAACTTGGTCTCACAATCTTTAACCACAAAATTCTACAAAACCACAGCTGGTAGTGGCAGTTCAGCAATTTCTGGTCTTTTTCAATGCAGAGGTGATCTTTCAAACTCTGACTGTAACAATTGTGTCAAGAAAATACCAAACATGTCCCAAAAACTATGCGGAGAATCTATAGCAGCAAGAATTCAGCTCAATGGGTGTTATTTAAGGTACGAGGTTGCTGGGTTTCAGACAGTGGGACCCACTGAGTTGCTGTTTAAGGTTTGCGGGTCAACTCAGGCGAGTGGAACTGGGTTTAGTGATAGGCTTGAGACTGCGTTAGGAGAAATAAGTAAAGGGGTTTCGAGTGGGAATGGGTTTTACGCAGGTGGGTATCAGTCGGTTTATGTGTTGGGTCAGTGTGAAGGTGATTTAGAGAGTGGGGACTGTGTGAACTGTGTGAAAATTGCTGTTGGGAAAGCTAAAAGTGAATGTGGGAATTCTATTTCTGCTCAGATATATCTGCAACAGTGCTATATTAGTTACACTTATTATCCTAATGGTGTGCCCAGCGAATCACTTTCTCCATCAGGTAATTTTTTAATATTATCACTTATCATTATAATAATAAATAAATAAAAAGACAGTTCGGTGTACAAGACATCTCGCTTTCACGCAAGATCGGGACAAGGCCGCACCCCAAGAGGTGTGATGTAGACAGTCTAGGGTAGATTAGTGGATGCTCACACGGCTTGACCCGTGACCTGTAGGTTAGCCAGAGATAATTTTATCCTTACTCTAAGGCTCCACGGCTTAAACCCGTGTCTTATCAGTATAGTAATGATTTTCTAAAAGACAAATTAATTAGTAATTGAATGAAATGAGTTCAAATGAAGGTAAGATTGATATAGAAGATTCATGTAGCTGATTTCGAACTACTTTGGAACTATGTAGTAATTTTTTTTTAGTTTTCTTATAATGATGGTGTCATGGCAAATTTACACGTGCATAGACTAATTCACTGGGTGCGACAACTCGTAATTCTGTTTGTTCAAACTTAGACAAATAAAAGAAATCACCAAATATATTTCTTTTTTGCTGGAATTCATAATTTGAATTGGTCTCTTATGTTTTAACATACTTTATTGATCACTAGACTACGCAATCGAGGTGCGACTAAGATGTACTAGTTGTTATTGTACAATTAAAGTTGCTTTTTTGATGACTTAGTGAGGTTATGGTTTGAAACATGAGAAATAACCTCTGTGTGAAAATGCAAAAAAGAAGGCTGCATATATCTTTATAGTCTCCTCTTAGTCCAGCTTTAGTCATGAAGTATTTTGTACATTGATTAAGACTTATAAATATATATTTGTTAAATGTGTTTCTGAGATCATTTTCACAATAGGAGTAGTAGATAATTTTTGAAATGATCAAGGTTTTTAATTATTGAAATATCGACTGTGTTTTATTGATGGTGTAGGAACAAGGCAGAGTACTCAAAAGACAGTGGCTATAGTCTTGGGTGGAATGGTTGGTGTGGGGTTAGGAGTTGCTTGTTTGCTAGTTACAAGATCAGCTTTGAAGAAAAAAAGTAAATCTAAGTACGGTGGAGGGTGAGGTTAGTATTACACCACTTTTCATTAAAGTCAAACCTCTTTATAACAACCTTATTTGTTCCGAATATTTTTGGATGTTATAGCAAAGTATTGTTATAGAGAACATATATTAACATAACATAAAATTTGATTCCGGAAAAACTTGACTTTTATAGTGAAGTGTTGTTATATAAGGATGCTATTATAGAAAAGTTTGACTGTATTTTCAATTGTTCTTTGAGTTCCTAGGAATAGTTCAGATTGGAACTATTAAAAGAGAAAATTGGTGTAATTCTTAACAATAGAAAGATCTATTTAGTTTGTTGATAACAGTGTGTTCGAATTAACCTACGTGCATGTTAGTTATTCTACTGAATACTTGCTCTCTCTCACCAGCAGCACAAGTATCAGGTAAATTTCTCCAGTATCGACCAGGGCTTAGGCAGATGGACAAAAATTATCTAGCATTTTTCTTCTATTGTGGAATTTGAAATCTAGTATCCCGACTTTCATCTCCACTTCTTTGACTGTTAGGCCACATTCTTGGATACACAATAATTGAAAGATTTATGCTTAATATTCGGGGCACAATACAAAATTGGCTTGTCGGTCGTAACTAATTGCATTCGGTAGCCAAAAAGCGTATAAATTATGTATATATTTTGTATGTAATACACACACACAAAACATACTCCTATACTTTATTGGCGATTATGTTTGAGAGCGGCTAAAAATACAAATTTCATTAATATTTACTTGATATATTTAATTGAAGGGTTTATTCTGATAACACTTGATCATGCAATGTATGTAGGTAAGCTAAAGGAATGACAAAATGGGCAGAGATTTTGAGGAGATGGCTTTAGAAAAGACAAAAGTGTAAAGTTAGTTTGCATGATTGGGTTTATAAACTGTATAAAGAAAAGAGGAGATGGTGTGGTGATGAAGGAAAGAAAGATCTGCCTTTTGTGCTTTGTATTGGCTCCAATTTCCAGGATTTTCCTTCTTAACCAAGTTTTGTTTTTTGCTCTTTGAAGTACAAAGTAAATAGTGGTGAATTAAACATGAAAGAGTTGTCTATGTAAGACTAAGCACTAGAATTGGTTGTATTAAGGCTTCTTTTTCTTTTGCTGGAAATCATATGATTGTACATCCACATATGAATTGCTTTATGAAAAAGTTATGGATCAACATACTGCAGTTGCTTTTATACCATAAGTGTCAAATTTGATGACTTAACAAAAAGGAAATATTATAATAAAGCAAGTAAATGTTGTCTTTTTTGATAATCCAGCAATTTCAGTGGACCGGTTCGAACTCATGATATACTCCTAATCCATATTATATGAAGTATCGATATTCGGAAGACAATGAGTTCGAAAATGCTTTCCTGAGCCGAGGGTCTATTGGAAACGGCTTCTCTATCCTCACAAGTTAAGGGTAAGGTCTGCGTACACACGATCTTCCCCAGACCGCACAGTGTAAAATACTACTGGATATGTTATTGTTGTTGTAATGAGTTCGAACATGTGACATATTCCTTTCACACAACATGTCTTACGCTACACCTGATTCATACAGCATGCACTATATTCCTAATCCACACAACATACCTTACAACATGCCTTATGCTACACCTAATTCATACATCATACGCTATATTCCTAATCCACAAAACATGCCTAAGAAATCGAGTCTTTTTTTCTTCCAAGTTTTCATTACCCTTCTAATAGCATGTTTGGTTAAGTTTCTGCACAAAAAGCACTTTTTTGAGAAACTTATGGTGTTTGATCAAGTTATTTTAGGAAAAAAAATATTTTTGAGAAGAAACTTTAGAGAAGCAGAAAAAGTAACTTCTCCCCTGAAGCAGGAGTAGAAACCAATTTTGACTTTTCTTTTTATCAAAAATACCCTCAGCAAAATATGATATATATCAAAATAACATTACTTACTCTAAACCTAATACTTAGAACTTTTAATTATATAATTGAACTCTTCTAATGTATAAATATTTGATGTTATTTTTTAAATAGCTTTCTAATATTTGGTGACTTTTGAGATGAATTTTTCATATTTGTTAAATAACTTTTTGATATATTTAAATCATCTTGAAAGAATTAAAGTACTTTTAAATTTTATTTTTGTTTTAATTTTATTCATATAATATTAACTATTAACTAAATTTTTACATGTCCTTATTCGTAATCTGATACTTAAAAGTACTTTTTGAAAAGTTGGCCAAACATAAATTATTGCTAAAAATACTTTTCAAATTAACAAAAATTGGTTCTCCCGAAAAGCACTTACAGCCTGGCCAAAGAGGCTAAAAATAGACATCCTACTGGTACTAACCGATCATGTTGATGCGACTCTTTGTTTTGCTTGCTTGCTTTTCGTTTTTCTTCTTTCCCCGCAAATGAAGCTCGTTTCGTAGTTTTTCTTGTGACTACTTGCCTTCAACATTAAGTAAGAGAGGAGTGGTGGAATTTATATATCGTAACAAATATAACTGTACAATAATGACAAATGATCAATTATCCCTTCACTCGAAGAAAACTTATAAGGCCAAAAAAGCAGAAAAGTTTAATTAAATTTTGACGTAGTAATAAAGTGACAAAAGTGTCAAATTAGATATTCGAAAATCCATCAAAATTTATACTGAACTGAAGAGATAAAACCAGCAAGAACAAGTTGTTGCAACTTTTGGCTTTACACGTTTTAGCTGCTGAATTCATTCATCTCTCTCTACAAACATATGCATATTTCACCACGATTCAGTAAGTCCTAACTCTCTTGATAATAGGCTAAAAGTGTATGGTTTGGCTTATGTTATACTCTAACTTATTGATGTTTTACTGTCTTAAGTATGTGAAATAAGGATAAAATATGCTCTAATGGTGACTTGTGTGTTTCACAGGAGTGCAATACCGTAAGAAAAGCTTATGACGGTGATCCGGGCAAGAATTGAAGTAGAATAGACCATGGGGTACCTTTTGGATGAATTGAAGACTGAAGACTCAGGGATGAATGCGGAGACAGTGGAAAACTCTACTAGCGCGGGCATTAGCGCGCCCGCGCTAGTTCAGCTCTCATGAGGCAGTGAAGAACCCTTTTAGCGCGGCATTAGCGCGTCCGCGCTAGTCCAGACGCGTGAGGCATTATTTCAGGGGTAAATTTGGAAGTCCCAGGCCATTCTACATCAACTATATAAGGTCCACTTCGCCCAAGAGAAGGGGAATCTAGGTTTTAAGTTTAGAGAAAGAAAAAGCAAAGGCAAGAGGCAAGGAGGCAATTGGGCATCAATCTATATCTCCTTCTCTTGTGTTTTTACCTTTGCTTATGAATTCTTTTGTAGTTTTCATAGCTATTATGTGTAGCTAAATACTTTAATCTAAGGTTTTAGTGAAGCCTATTGGGGATGAACTCGTTGGCATGTTAATATAGTTTTGAGTTGGTTATTTATCTCTATTTGTTCAACTACGTTTTGATTGTAGTTAGTTGAAGGGCCCTCAACTAGCGGTTCCTATTTATTATGTATCTGCTTGAGAGAGAATGCATATTTAGGTAGTTGTTGAACAAAATCACTCCTGGAGTATAGACGAGAGTTATAACCGAGGGTTTAGAGGTTGGGTTGGAGATAATATACCTCGGGTGCAATCTAAAGTGAGTTGTAACGTAAATATAGCTTGCGTAGCTCGAGAGAGTGGGACTAGTAAACTATCATAAATGCTCGAGAGAGATTTACGATAGCTGGAGCGTTCATGATTGATAGAGACAACCAAGTCAAAACTATAGGAACATACAACTAGGGAAAGTACCAACGGGGAAAACCATTGCCTTAGACTTTTATTCCAATTGTTTACAACTGTTGTTAGTTAATCTTAGTTTAGCAATTTCATTGATCTTAGTGGTAATTACAACATCGATTATTGTTCATAAAGTTTGAGGAAGTTGATTAAGTGAGAGTTTAGTATTTTAACAGCTTTCTTGATACATTAATTCCCTGTGGGATCGACTCTGGGCTTAATACCCCGAATTATATTTGCAACGCCCGCTTAGTCTTTTATAAGACACAGTCCTTCGGTTAGTGAGCAATGACAGGATCTTGACTCGACTAATGGCTTCCATAATTCAGCCTTTGAAACCCACCCCAAAAGTTTTCTACTTACAAACAACAATATACCCAGTATAATCCCACAAGAAGGGTATGAGGAGGGTCCCTCGACTTAAAAAGAGAGAAAGGAAGACGACGAAGAAGATAGAACGAATAGAAAGGACAATAAGGAAAAGGGGGAAAAGACAACTGTAGTAGAAGTTTTCTACTTGAACCCCACAATTCCATGTTGGAACCCATCCCATCTTTTCTCATTTCATAATTCAGAAATTATCACGAAAAAGAAGATAGTCAGGTATGCCCAATAACGTTATGAAAGATGAAATGAGCTGTGAGTGTTAAAAGTGGCAGAGGGTAGAAGAGATATGTATCTGCGAGATGGCTAAGAGTTGCCGATGCTAGTGCTGTTGATGGCCTCCGTAGATACGGGACAGATCTAGAATTTTGAGTCGGCAAGTGCATAATAGCATTCCCACTACTATGTTGCGACAATAGGTATTAACTTAATATGAGTATATATAAATTTATAGATACACAAGTCAAGTTGACGAAGCTACTTTTCTAAGACTACATCCGCCTTGGCGCCTTTGGCTGCAATAGGGCAGAGTCAACAGGTATGAAGGCAATAGCCGGGAACAAAAATTTATGCAGCTGAGAACTAATTTACTAAATCAAAGAAAAAAATCACGCAGGAAAGAAATCACCTAACATTTTTTTGTTCTTCGCTGAAACTTAAACCTAGATCTATTCTATTTGAGGCCAAGCACTCCATAAATAATACCCACGAATCATCATGTATATTAACAGCTTACTACTTTTATGTCTTAACCGCCATATACGTGCAGCTTATGCAAGCATCCATCCACAGGGGAATGTTGGATTTTCTGGTGGACTGACTGTTTCCATTATAACAAGTATAAAGACATCGTGATAATTCTGAAACACAGAGAAAGAAAGAAGTGGAGGACTAGATAACCCCATAGACCAAACTTTCGGCTATACTCGGTATTTCTCAAACTTTGCATGACTCCAAAAATACAAGTATTGCCTCTAGAGTTGCACGACAAAAAAGAACTAAGAGCAGAATACTAACACACCTTATGCTACAGGAGAAAGATGGGAAAAATTTCTCTCAAATGCTCGGGGAAAAGAGAACTGGTAGCAATATAATCCTTCCATAGAGAGACAATAACATCAAAAATATAAAAGCTAACCAGTAACCACGTTCCTTATTGATCCCAACAGCAGAATCGTAACTTAGTATGCAAGCTTGGCCATTCATGCTCTAGCATCATCATATACCACGAAAGCCATTGCTCTTCACTCTGTCATCTGGATTGCTTCCCCTACCATAAGTTCGCCCGCCAGCACGACCTCCTCTGCCTCTTCCCCTTCCTGATCCTGATCAAGGCATTTAGAGAAGAATGTTAGCGAAAGAGGGCCAAATACGCAACCAAACAGCAACAAGCACTACACAGTTTTTAACCAAATGATAGCAATTATAGTACCACCTCCTTTATTAGCTACCTGCACTCATACAATTAAATTTCTCATGAACCAAGGCAGATGTAGAAGGGCAAACTCAGTTAACAAATGGAACAATCATATAGAAAAAGAACTGCACACTCTAATATACCATACAGAGTCTCCTTGTACCGAGCAGAGGGGTATTGACATAAAAAGAGCCTAGCCATGTGTGATACCTCAGGTTGGTGCAAGCCAAAGACTCATATCCCACATTGGATTTAGGTTAAGGACACTACTAGGGAAACCAAAATCAATGGGCATGCCATTTCGGGGTTCTTTTTTGTTTAATTCTGTCCTAGTCTGCCACCAACCCACACTTCCCTTCAATGGGCTCGCCTCTTGTTCAACACCTTAAAGCTTATAAGCACTATCTATAATACCATGTGCAACAACCAGTGCATAGTTTTCTCGCACCACTGCATTTAACTGAGTCCCTAGAGGGTAAAACGAGTACTTTTCACCTAGGGGAAGTCTACTGAATTGTGTTATTTTCAATGGGTGGATGCCCTTGTAGATCCTATTTGACTCTTCACCAAGTGAGCTTTTGTCCTGACACATATTATCCACATTATTCCATCACCAATTCTAGTCCAAGCAAATGAGAAATTCTATTATCACATGCTTCCCACTCAATGAGAACTGAACAACCATTTTTAGAATTTTAAAATTGACCTCCCAATCTTAAAATAACAGTAAGGGGAATATTTCCTACCCATGTCCACTTCAGAAAAATGGACTAACAAATGAAGGTTAAATGTCAAGGCAAAGAATTATGTCAAATATCCAAGGGTAACATAAAAATAAGATCAAGACATTTTAAAATTGATATCAGTTTTGAGGCACATACTTCCTCCTCCACGAGAAATGCTACTGCTGATTGGTCTCCTCTCCTCAATGTAGACTTGCCTTCCAGCCAACTGTATTGGTGATGCCTAAGCAAGTAGGAAAAAAAATTGTATGATATACTAGACATAACGAGGGTTCACACGACATATAAAGACAATCCCTGAATATAAACATATGACAGTAATCATGAAATCTTAGCCCCACCCAGAAAGAATAATCTAATCCGGAGTACAAAAATGAAACTGATCAATTTAGGGTCTAAATTTAGAAATCAATCAGGTTAATTATTGCGGAAGAACTTACTAAGACAAATATAAGAATACAAAGATTAACAACAGGCAGTTCGTGTCAGAGAAGAATGTCTTTTTTCTTTGATAAACGTGGCCAACTTGTGCGCACCTCGACTAATTACAAAGGGTACCTGCTACCTCTTACCGGCACAGGCACTGGGTAACGCTTGGACAGATGGTAAGAAGAATGTCTTTGATTCTTCAAATAGTAAGTATGTCAAACACAATGAGATGAAGTCATGGAGATGCTATAACTTGAGACAACTAACTTCAGCTTCAATATGTCTCAAGTGAATATCTCCACATGATTTCCAATATCTACTAATGGATCACCAACGAGATCCATATTCATTAAAAACAAGAACATTATAGAAATTACCATATAACCTAAAACATCTCAAACATGCATCGTATAAATGCTAAAGAAAGCCAACATAAAAGTTGAAGTGAACAGTTATGAAGAGTCACGTCAAGGGATAAGGTACACTTAAATGAGTCATATCAAGCAATTGAAAAAGTTGACCAAATAAAAGTCTCGAACTTAATGAGGTTCAAACCTTGATTGCATTTTGTACACCTTGAACTTCTTCAAACTCAACAAAGGCATAGCAAATGCCAACATCCTGTTAATCCATTGAAATCCAAACATTAGCATGCATAGACAACAAGGAACAAGATAAGGAAGCACCAAATATACTAACCGTGCGGTTTCTTAAGAATACTCCATCTTGCTTGATCTTCCCAAAGTTCTTAAACTCTTGCAAAATATCAAGAGAAGATACAGTAGATGGCAAATTCCTCACATAGACAGACTTTGGTTCCCCTGGGGAAGGCAGAAGAAAGTCATAATAAAGCTAACCTCGACAACACATAAATTGAATGCTAAGAATGCTAAAGCACATTCTATCACTTGCTGGAACTCAGAGATGTTATAATTGTTATGAATAATGACACCTTAAGATGTAGTGTAATTGTATTACCTTCTTGAGATGATCCTTCATCTGCCAGGTCAAGACTGGCATTCGGCAAAGCTGAGGACATGGGGTGTGACTGCTCAACAAGAGGCTGCCACTCCGAAACAGGTGGTGCAGTCTTGGTATAAGATGGCTGGATACGAATTGATGGTGCGGGTTTTCCTTTTGGAGCTCTTAACTATAAATCAAATTAAATGCCGTGTTTCAGGAAAAAAAGATCCATTAAATGCCATGTCCAATTAAGCTCTTTACAAATAGAAATAAAGAACAAAAGACCATTGCAGACACCTTACGATAATTCTACGTCTACAGTTAAGTTCCAGGAACTAACAAGGGCCAGAAGTCAAAACAAAATCAAAAGTTGGACAAATTTTTACTAATATTACTGTTTACTGCTTCCTTTCACCAAGTATATTCTACACGTGGATGAATCTACTTTTGTTCATCCACTGTCTATACAAGAAGTTCTCACTTAAGATATGTGCCCAATATACCAACCTATATTCAAACTGATCAAGACGCCATGTAATAGACAAGTTGCTGTTTAAAATAATGTATCAAAGCACCTCCTGTAAGATCTAATATTCGTGCAATTATCTGGCAGGGTTGAATGACCATAAAGGGATCTATTACTCGTGCATAAAGAGACAAATGCAGATCAAGTCGTAAGGTGCGTACAAGATGGATGTACTTACAATAGCAGCATAACTAAACTTTGAAGGCTCTCCAACAGGTTCTTCTGCAGCAGGCTCAGGCTCTGGCGCGACTTTGACCACATTATTTGACAAAGCAGTTTCCTCCTCTAATGACCTTACTTGAGCAGTTTCTTCTCCCAAATGAGCCTCCTCTGGCACTTCAGCCTCAGCCTCAGACTCTGCCTCAGGCTCATCAGGCTCAGCCTCACCCTCAGCTTCAGATTGGTGCTCGTGATCATGCTCTGGATAACTATACTCTTCAACACCATCATTCCCTTGTATATGAACTGAATTTACATATTCAGTTGCCTCCACCTCTAAGGCATAGTCATGGGCTGCAAATATAGTTATAACGAGTCAAGTCATATGCTAACATTGTCAAGTATCAAATATGCTTTTGAGAACGCTCGCTAAATATCTGAGAGAGAAAGTTATGGACAAAGGACATGCAACTAAAACCAGCATAAAGTCCTGCAGTCGTCCCCTCCCACACCCTTTACACAAAAAAAGGGGGGGAAATGGGAGCACCACAGTTTCGGGTGGAAACTAAAAGAGGTGACACTGGTTCCAAATATACCTTGGTACAGTGTAGAGGTAACATTAGCCCTCTCATACATAGCAAAGAGAACCATAATGGGGCAATAACCGAGAGCAAGGAGCTCTTTCCATCCTTGAATATTAGTAATATAAACAATAGGAAACTGAGGTTGTTACTAAAAATCTTGGCATGTTTAACATCTTATACAAGCCAGATGTAACAATACCTGGTGGCTCTGCAAGAGGATAAGAAGCAGTTGGTTGAGCATCAAGATTGTTCTGTAAACCTACTGGTGCTTGAGGAAGCTCACTCCCCTCCTCATTAACAAAATGAAAGACATCATTCAGAACAAAGTAACCCTTCTCCTGAGGTGCAAGAAGAAATGTTTGCACAAAGTTCCTCCACCCACTGAGATCCTTCAGCTTGACAGAACCAGAGACCACAACAAGAACACCGCCATTCCAAGATTCTAGAGAATTTATCGTCTTGATCTTAATTCCAGAGAAACTCATTGACATGATTAGAGTATGAATTTGCTGTACAGTGAAGACATACACATGATAAGATTAACAACAAAATAACGCTAGTTACACTACCTCGAGCAAGGAAATAAGGTTAGCTAGAAACTAAACAGAGTAACAGTCATAAGCAACAACAAGATCCTTTCAACAAATAAACTTAAATAGGGACAGCAACTTTCCATTATATCAGAAAATCAGAGACCTCATTACTTTCTTCAGAATTCTAGTGAGAATCTAGTAATGCGACTAGTTGTACGGTACAACCCATTTCCACATAGTACAGAAGAATTTAATTGTGCCAGATCCTTCAAGGCATTCGAAAAAACATGTACAAGCATTCTTAGAAAAAACAGGAGATCCACATGCTACATTCCAACACCTATTTTTATATAAATAAAATCCGCCTGCTATATTCCAACTTAGGAGGCAGAGGAATGGCGTAAAAGAGCTAGTATACAGTCCTACATTGGTTAGAAGAGGTATATGTTAGAGTTATTGTTCAATCACATTACGCCGGCTAGAGCCTTGTATGTCAATATATGAATCTAGAGAACCCCTGATTTGCCGTAAAAGACAATTATTTTGTATCAGAAAGAGATGGCTCAAATAGACGTCATGGAGAGAAATAAATTCACATAGCTGATACCAACTAGTGTGGGATTGGGGTGTAGTTGATTGGTTATTCAGATAATTTCCATATATCAATAGTGAATAACACACAAGATGGTGGCATTCTCAAAAGGCGTTCAACTGTATATGGCATGAAATGGTGTACACGTTTTCAGCCACCTATGATAAAGGTAGACAATCAGCAGATTCAATCTAAATGCCTAAACACTTTATAATTTTGCTTCTCTTCTCTGTTTCGCTCAAGGTAGATGGAGGAACCTACATTCTACGGGGCTTATCATTGGTAATCAATCAGTGAAAAAGCACCAATTTAATCAGAAAAGCCTTCAGAAAAAGCAAGATCTAGACATCAAGGTGGGATATTAAGCATGAAGTGCATCATTTCATCATTGACAATCTACATGATGCATTTCTCTCTTCATTTCGCCATTGTATGCAATTATTATCAAAAAAGAATTAAATGGTAGAATCTATTGAATGACAAATGAAAAATCAAGAAAATGCGACCTAAGTAGAAATAAAATTCCGTGCGTTAGGTCCATTCTCCGTTGTGAGTTTTAGACAACCACTAGCTTCCTAAAGTTCCCAATTTGCCTTAAAAAGACAGATAATTCACTAGTCGCGGAATGATATGACCTCAAAGATTACTTCGAAATAAGATTTGTGTGTTGACCTTTTACCAACCCATAAACAGGGGAGCATGAGAGGAAAAGGAGATAATGTGAATGTCCCATCAATAAAGTGAGCTTTCCATTCCTCTCCCTTCCCTCATTTTTGATATGAAAAAAATATCAATCTCAGAAAAGTGCTTTCCTTCCCCGCCACACCTCTCTCCTTCCATCAGCCTTTCCTTTTTTGGTAGGGGGATACAAAGGATCCATATAGCAGACCTTATCTAGTTTTGGAATGCGGCATAATTAATCAAGTTTTTTTATGAAAGGACTATTTGATCGATTTTTGTATGATGGTGGTGTCCGAGCTAGCTTGCACGCACCTCAACTATTTCAAGGAGTACCTTCTACCTCCCACAAACACATGAACCTGGTAATTTTTTTTCTTCTCTACCAGCTTAGGCAGATAAGAAGAATCACCTAGGAGCTGAGGCAGATGAAAGGAATCACCTAGGGGCTTAGGCAAATAAAAAGAAATCACCTAGTGCTTTTTGCCTCTACCAGGATTTGAGTGTACATGAACGATATTTATTGATAGATGGTAGCTGATTTTGACATAAATGGACAAATTTTTTCCTAAAGGATTAGTATCTCCATAGTCCAATTATTTAACAACTATGTACTGATTTGTGAGTTCTTTTTATTGTTATACATAACAGAATTAGATCAACAACAACAACAACAACAACCCAGTGCAATCCCACACAAGTGAGGACATAACACAATTAGATCAAATCTCGAAAAATAATCGAAATCTAGGATTCTACTAAACAAAACAAAAAAAAGGATAAAAAGAAGTGAGAAGCTGACCACAAGAGCAGAAGCCGATTCATTTGAATCACCGTCAACTCTCACAATAGAGCTGGCATCAGTATAAAACTGATGAACATAATCAGGTTGCTGTTGAAGTACCTGATAATATTGTTGCACAAAGTACGAACCCACCTACAATCACACACACAATAAAAGAAGAAGCAAAAAACAACACATATATTAAGATAAATCAATAAAAACAGGAATGAATTAAACTGCATATTATAGTGAGAGAGGCGATGATTAAAAAAAACCTGAGTGGCTCCGATTGGAGCAGAGTAAGAGCTCGCCATTATTTCCCTCTCAAGTGAGTTCACACACACACAAAAAAAAAACCCTAGATCAAGACCTTTAGGGTTCAAAAAAGAGATGCAAATTACTGTTACAATTCGTAGAAAAGGTAATTTATTAGTAATATATGTTACAATACATGAGTACCGTATCTTCTTTATTAAATAGGAGAATTTATTACATAAAATAGAGAGAGAGAGACGGCGGTTTAAGAGATTCTACGAATCAGAGAGAAAGTGAATAATGGAGAGGAGCGTAATATAGATCTATGGAAAGTTAAGCAATTTGTCGGATGAGCGGCCGCGGGGTCTGCGCGTGAAAATTGCAGTGGCATTCTTGTCATTGACCCACTGCATGCTCAGGTAAATAATATTTTAGCTGGTAAAAAAAATACAAATATTATTTGGTTAAAAAAAAAAATGATCAACTTGTTATAAAATAACAACTGTAAAGTAAAAAAATTAAAGACAAGCGTAGAGAGAAATTGATATATTCTTGAACTTTCAATCTCATGTACATAATAAATTGAAATCTCCTCTATTTATAGAAGAAAGAAAGTTGTTGTGTAAGCTGCTACTGCAAGCTATTGTGTAAGCTGCTACTGCAAGCTGCTGTGTAAGCTGCTTGTAAGTTGCTACTGTACCAGATGTAGATAATCTTCTTCCGGGGTAATATTTATCCATAAATACCAAAATGATAAGCTTCTTCAGGAGGCTTATTTACAATAGAGTACTAAATAGATAAACATATTTACAACAGTGTCCCATATGAATAAGCTTCTTCAAGAAGCTTATTTACAACAGAGTACTAAATGAACATTCATTATATAATATATATTTATAACACTCCCCCTTGGATGTTCATTATAAGATAATGTGCCTCATTAAAATCTTACTAGGAAAAACCCCGTGGGAAAAAATTCCTAGTGAAGGAAAAAGAGTATACATATTTAGTAATACGCATTGCTAGGTGCCTCATTGAAAACCTTATAAGGAAAACCCTGTGGGGAAAAACCTTAGTAAGGAAAAAATAGTGCATCGCGTATTTCACTCCTCCTGATGAAAACCTTGTTTCAAATATTTGAGTCTCCACATTCCAATCTTGTATACCATCTTCTCAAAAGTTGAAGTTGGCAAAGATTTAGTGAATAAATCTGCCGGATTGTCACTTGAACGGATTTGTTGCACATTAATGTCACCATTTTTCTGAAGATCATGTGTGTAGAATAATTTTGGTGAAATGTGCTTCGTTCTATCACCTTCTATAAATCCTCCTTTCAATTGGGCTACGCATGCAACATTGTCTTCGTATAAAATTGTGGATATTTTCTCACATTCCACACTACATTTTTCTCGAATAAAATAAATTATTGATCTCAACCATACGCATTTCCTATTTGCTTCATGAATAGCTATTATCTCAGCATGATTTGAAGAAGTAGCAACAATAGATTGCTTTGTGGAGCGCCATGATATGACAATACCTCCAAAAGTAAATACGTACCCGGTTTGAGATCAAACTTTATGGGGATCCGATAAATAACATGCATCTGCATAACCAACAAGATCTACACTATCTTTGTTAGCATAAAACAAACTCATATCAAGAGTTCCCTTTAAATATCGCAATATATGCTTAATCTCGTTCCAATGTCTCCGTGTAGGAGAAGAATTATATCTTGCTAGTAAATTAACAGAAAATATTATGTCAGGCCTTGTAGCATTAGCAAGATACATTAATGCACCAATTGCACTGAGACATGGTACTTCGGGACCAAGGAGTTCCTCATTCTCTTTTGGAGGGCGGAACAAATTCTTATTCACTTCAAGTGATCGAACAACCATTGGTGTACTCAATGGGTGCGGTTTGTCCATGTAAAAGCGTTTTAAGATCCTTTCTGTACAGGCAGATTGATGGATAAAGATCCCGTCTGCTAAATGTTCAATTTGCAGACCAAGACAAAGTTTTGTCTTTCCAAGATTTTTCATCTCAAAATCTTTTATAAAATATTCAATTGCCTTTTGGAGCTCTTCTGGAGTTCCAACAAGATTTATGTCATCAACATAAATAGCAAGTAACAAATTATAATGTCATTTTCTTTATAAAAATATATGGACAAATAACATCATTTATGTAACCTTCTTTCAGCAAATATTCACTAAGGCGATTATACCACATGCGCCCAGATTGCTTTAAACCGTACAAAGATCTTTGTAATCTGATTGAATACATTTCCCGAGATTTTAAATTTGCTTCGGGCATTTTAAATCCTTCAGGGATTTTCATGTAAATTTCATTATCAAGTGACCCGTACAGATAAGCTGTAACCACATCCATTAGATGTATTTCAAGCCTTTCATGTAAGGCTAAACTGATGAGATATCGAAATGTTATGGCATCCATAACGGGTGAATATGTTTCTTCATAATCGACTCCAGGTCGTTGTGAGAATCCTTGTGCGACAAGGCGAGCCTTGTATCTTTCAACTTCATCTTTATCATTTCTTTTCCGCACAAAAAATAATTTATGACCAACTGGCTTTATACCAGCAGGTGTTTGGACTACTGGCCCAAAGACCTCTCTTTTAGCAAGGGACTTCAATTCCGATTGAATTGCCTCTTACCATTTTGGCCAATCAGATATTTGTCGACATTCTTCAACAGATCGGGGGTTCAAGATCCTCACTATCTTGCATAATGTTTAGTGCAACATTATATGTAAAAATATTATCCACCACTATTTCAGATCGATTTAAATTAATCCCATCACCAGTAGAACTTATTAAAAGTTCCTCACTCACCTGAGTCTCGGGTTCATTGGTTTCTTCAGGAATCTCGAAACTAATCAGATCTTGGGTCTCTTCAGGAGATCCCTTCATAGTATTATTTTGATCATTTATCGATTTCCTTTTTCTAGGACTTCGATCCTTAGAACCGAGAGGCCTACTACACTTCAGGCGTGTTTTGGGTTTACCAGTTATCATGCTAGTAGCTGGTCCTGCTGGGACATCAATTCGAATAGGCACATTCTCTGCAGGGATATGTGATTTAGTAATCCTTTTCAAATCAGTAAATGCATCTGGCATTTGATTTGCTATATTCTGTAAATGGATGATCTTCTGGACCTCCTGATTACATATAGGGGTACGTGGATCAAAATGAGATAATGATGAAGCTTTCCACACAATTTCTCTTTTGATTTCCCTTTTCTCTTTCCCTAATTGTGGGAAATTTGTTTCATTAAATCGACAATCTGCAAATCGAGCAGTAAATAAATCTCCCGTCAATGGTTCAAGATAGCGAATAATAGAGGGTGATTCAAACCCAATATATATTCCTAACCTTCTATGTGGGCCTATATTACTACGCTGTGGTGGTGCTACTGGCACATATACAGCGCATCCAAAAATTCGTAGATGGGCAATATTTGGTTCATGACCAAAAACTAATTGTGACGGAGAATATTTATTATAATATATCGGTCTGAGACGAATAAGTGATGTTGCATGCAAAATAGCATGTCCCCAAACAATAGTGGGCAATTTTGTTTTCATAAGTAGTGGTCTTGCTATCAATTGCAGGCGTTTAATAAATGACTCTGCAAGGCCATTTTGAGTATGAACATAAGCTACAGGATGTTCAACTTTTATCCCAATTGATAGACAATAATCATCAAAAGCTTGAGATGAGAATTCTCCAGCATTATCAAGGCGAATAGCCTTTATAGGATAATCTGGGAATTGTGCCCTTAATCGAATTATTTGGGCTAATAGCTTTGCAAACGCCAGGTTGCGAGATGATAGTAGGCACACATGAGACCATCTTGAAGATGCATCTATTAGAACCATAAAATATCTAAACAACTCACTTGGTGGGTGAATAGGTCCACATATATCCCCATGTATACGCGCTCTAAAAAGGCAGGGGATTCCATGCTAACCTTCATTGGTGATGGTCTAGTTATCATTTTACCTTGATAACAAGCATCACAAGAAAATCCATCATTTGTAAGAATCTTCAGGTTCTTTAGTGGATGTCCACTTGAATTTTCAATAATCCATCTCATCATTATTGATCCAGGATGGCCCAAATGGCTATGCCAAAGCTCAAAAGTATTTGAATCAGTAAACTTCTAGTTTACGATAGAGTGTGTTTCAACTGCACTGATCTTTGAATAGTATAAGCCAGAAGATAAAGTTGGTAACATTTTTACAATGCATTTCTGGCCAGAAATATTCTTTGTAATACTAAGATATTCCTCGTTCATTCATCTATTGTCTCAACATGATGCCCATTTCGGCGGATATCTATAAAACTCAACAAGTTTCTTCGAGACTTGGAGGAGAATAATGCATTGTTTATAATAAGTTTTGTTCCCTTAGACAGAAATACAATTGCTCTTCCGGAGCCTTCAATCAAACTTATATTACCAGAAATTGTAGAAACATTTGCTTTTTCCTTATGCAAATAAGAAAAGTATTTCTGATCTTTGAATATGGCATGAGTTGTTCCACTATCAATTACACAAATATCTTCATGATTGGTCTTTGATCCAAACATAATTTGAGGATTATCCATATTCTTCAAAACGACATAAACAAAATATATTATAATAAACGTTATTATCAAAACGTAACTTCTATTACATAACCATACTATCTACTACAAACAACAAAAATTAAAATATTTACATTTCTACAGATTCATCAGCGATTACATGACTTGTTTCTCCTTCTGGGAGTGCAAAGTAATCAGCTACATCCAAATGCATGAAGTCTAAATTATCTTCAAAAATAAAATTTGCTTAAGCATTTTTGTCTGTCTTCTTCAGGGAGGCTTGATAAAGCTCAACCAGGTGCTTTGACGTACGACAGGTACGTGACCAGTGCCCTTTCCCCCCACATCTATAACATANGTTATAAAATAACAACTGTAAAGTAAATAAACTAAAGACAAGTGTAGAGAGAAACTGATATATTCTTGAACTTTCAAAATCATGTACATAATGAACTGAAATCTCCTCTATTTATAGAAGAAAGGAAGTTGATGTGTAAACTGCTACTGCAAGCTGCTTGTAAGTTGCTACTGTAAGCTGCTGTGTAAGTTGCTACTGCAAGCTGCTTGTAAGCTACTGTTGTACCAGATGTAC
>MDKI01069323.1:0-71193 GCA_005239505.1 Nicotiana paniculata | reverse complement strand
ACAAGAACGACGGAAATAATAATGCATAAATACGGCACGGAATGTCCCTTCGTGCTAACATAAAATAACGTGGCACGGAATGTCCCCTCGTGCTAACATAACATAACATGGCACGGAATTTCCCCTCGTGCTAACATAACATAACATGGCACGGAATGTCCCCTCGTTCTAACATAACATAACATGTCACGGAATGTCCACTCGTGCTAACATAACATAACATGGCACGACATTATCCTTCATGCTAAATATCATAAACATGGCACGGCATTATCCTTCGTGCTAAATATCATAAACATGGCACGGTATTATCCTTCGTGCTAAATATCATAAACATGGCACGACATTATCCTTCGTGCTTTACACTCTTCCTCACCCAAACAATATCAAGAAAAACAGTTTGGCAAGGAAAAACCAACAATATGACCCATAAATCACCACATCCCGGCAAGGGAGTCAACAGTACAAACGATATCATTCACTGCATAAACAGTAATAGGAACCATCACATCCCAGCAAGGAAGTCAACAATACAAACCATATCATTATCAGCATAAACAGTAATAGGAACCATCACATCCCGGCAAAGGAGTCAACAATACAAATCATATCATTAGCAGCATAGGCAGTAACAATAAACATAACATCCCTGCAAGGGAGTCAACAGTACAAACAATAGCATTCACAGCATAAACAGTAATAGGAACCATCACATCCCGGAAAGGGAGTCAACAATACAAACCATATCATTGTCAGCATAAACAGTAATAGGAACCATCACATCCCGGCAAGGGAGTCAACAATACAAACCATATCATTAGCAGCATAGGCAGTAACAATAAACGTAACATCCCAGCAAGGGAAACAGCTATAACCAATCTCACCTAAACAGTTTACTTCACGTAATAACACTCGACTTCAAACAAAAGGCCCAATAATAGGCAACATCAAGGAAATACCAATAACATAAATGTCTAACAATTAGACCTAGTAGTACTTAAGGGAATAGTCATATAAATCACAATGTAAGACTCACGGGCATGCTTGACTCCAACGAATAAATATTCCAACTACGGCTAGTCAACTATAAGGCTAGATGACACTAATTATAGTCAATTAGGCAAGCTAGGAAGAAAATATAGCATGATGATAAGAGAAGTAGAATATTCAGTTAAGTCAATTAAAGTCAAATAGCCAACGAAGAATCCAAAAACAAGTAATTCTAATTTAAACAGGAAGGAATGAAATTAGCAACCAAGGATTCAAGTGTAACAATTACAAATCATACACAGGTAATATAAGAATCTACAAATCTTAAAAGAGCAATCTAGTTGCAAATAAGTACAAGTACACACTCGTCACCTCGCATAATCGGACTACGATCAACAAGGAAGACTCAATCCTAAGGGGTAGTTCTCCCACACAAGGTTAGGCAAGATACTTACCTCAAAGACGACAACCCGGTACTCGAAAATAGACTTCTCGGGCGAAAAGACCTCCGGACAGCTTATAATCAACTAAAACAACTTTAAAATACACATTAAACGTATAAGAAACGATTCCGAATAATAAAGTCTCAATCTTTACAAAATCATAAAAATCGATCCAAAAGTCGACCCCTGGGCCCGCACCTCGGAACCCGACAAATTTTATAAATTCCGATTACCCATTCCGATACGAGTTCACCCATACTAAAATTTTCCAATTCCGATAACATTTGGTCCTTATAATCATGATTTTACATTTTAGAAGGTTTCTTTCAAAACCCACAATTCTCTCAACCCAAAACACAAATTAAATGATAAAAACAAGAACTAATTCATGAAATATAATTAATTATAGTGGAAGAACACTTACCCATTAGCTTTGTGTGAAAAACCCTCAAAGAATCGCCAAAACCCGAGCTCTAGAAGTCAAAATATATTAAAAATGGTGAAACCCCGATTTTGAAAAACTTATATTCTGCCCAGACGTTAAATGAATCGCGATCGCGGAACATGATTTTCGATCGCGAAGAAGAAAGAGGAAAGCTGCCCAGGTTGTTCATCGTGAACACGACAAGGAGTTCGCGAACGCGAAGGAGGAGAACAGGAAGTTATGCGATCGCGTACGGAAGAATGCGAACGCGAAGAACAAAGTTTGGGCGACCAGCAGGGACACATCGCGATCGCGAAAGAATCACTGCGATCGCGATGAAGGAAAAATGGGCGGGGCAAACTGAACACTACGCGATCGCGGCTTGGGCTATGCGATCGCGAAAGAGGGCAACAGACACCAGAAACAGCAGTTCAAAAATGGAAGAAAAGGACGAGTAGCCCATCCGAAATATACCCGAGGACCCCGGGACCCCGTCTAATCACACAAACAAGTCATATAACCTAACACGGACTCGCTCAAGGTTTCAAACCACATAAAACAACACTAAAACGATGGATTAAACCAAAAATTAATGAAATTCCTCAAAACTTCTTTAAACATCAAATTTTGCAGATAACAGTCCGAATCACATCTAATGAAGTCCGTTTCTTACCAAACTTTACAGATATGGCACAAATATTATGTCGAACCTGTACAGGGCTCCGGAACCATAATACGGGCCCGATACCCTAGGTTTCACATATAATTTCATTTTCAAAAACCTCTTTTGTTTTCAGAAAACAATTCTTATAAAAATTCATTTCTCGGACTTGGGACCTCGGAATTCGATTCCGGGCATACGCCAAAGTCCGATATTTTTCTACGGACTCTTCGGGACCGTCAAATCAAGGGTCCGGGTCCGTTTACCAAAAATATTGACCGAAGCCAACTTTATTCAAATTTCTAATACAAAATTATCATTTTTATCAGTTTTTCACATAATGGCTTCCCGACTACACTCTCGGGCTGCGCACGCAAATCGAAATGAGATAGAAGGAGGTTTTTCACAATCTCGGAATACAGAATTTGCTAGAATATACGGGATGACCTTTAGGGTCATCATACTTAATTATTTTCCATACTTTCTCCTTAAATTAATTATGTCAACGAAAACAGTAGAGTTCAACTTCAAAAAGAGAGCCAAAGAGATTTTTTTTTAAAAATTAAAGAAGAAAAAAGAATAAGAAAAAGAAAGTAATACTATAAGCTTTTCATAAGTGTATTGCCTTTGCTAAAATGGAGACAAAGACGATACTCGTCAATCAATCATGCCATTGCCATTTTCCTTTTTAAGGGAATATATATGAGCTAAATAGGTCCCTCCATAAACCAAAATAATTTTCATATTTTAAAGTTTGGAATCAGCAACCCCACTTTCATGCACAAATTGAATCAGGACCTTCCCACCCTTACCGAACATCTCTCCTTTTGATTGTAGCGTCTTTTATTGGACAAATTCCCATGAAAAAAAGAAGAAGAAAACAACAAATTTCGTAGAGGACGACAAATAACAATAACAATTCATTTAATATATTCTTATAGTGTGAGATTTGGGAAGGGTAATGCGTATGCATATCTTATTCCTACCTTGTGGAGATAGATAGACGATTTCCGACGGAATAACTAATATTTCCATATTGTGGGTCAATGGGGAATACTCCAACAAATATTCTATGCGTTACCATAAAGCTATTGTATTTCATAAATTCTCAAATACACATATGACATAACATGCCAAGACTATAAAGCAAGTGACACTAAAAAGGAAATTAAAGATAAAGAGACTCTATAATATACTATATCATTTATTTAAAAAACAGACAAACATTGAGACTGATTCTCTTAGGTAATGATTCTCAAAGTTTGTAAGACCTTACAGTTAGATTCTATATACCTTATACCAATCTAAAATACTAAAATTACAAATCATATATGCTCTTTGGCTTATTGATCACTTCTTCTGTATCAATTTTCTTCTTATTTGACATGTTGCAACAATTGAATTTGCATGGATCTGCTTCAATTAGGAGTTGAACAACTTCATTCATAGTCGGGCGTAGAGCTGGTGTACTATACGTACAACGTATAGCTATACGAAGTACCTTAATCATGTCTTCCTTGAATGAATCTGAGACTTTTTTATCTAAGACTTCAAATGCTCCTTCTTTAGTTTCCACTTTTGTTGAAACCCAATAAACAATGTTCTTGTTCTCTCCAAATTCTGACTCCACTGGTTTTTTTCCAGTGATCAGCTCCATTAGAACAACTCCAAAACTATACACATCACACTTTGTTGTTGCCTTGGAAGAATATGCATATTCTGTTATAAACACATTGAACCAAAGAGAGTAAACATTAGGTCAATATGAACACTTTAACATGTGTCAAATGGAAGTGAACTTTGCCTATTTCTTATATAAATGATCTAATTTATCTTTTCTAGCTGGTATATATAGATTATACATTGATAATACGCAGTTATACGTATATTGTACATGGATTATGCACATATTATACATCTGCCGTCTATTTTTAGTTTAAGAGATTAAGTGGACGGCTATTTGTGTTAATTCTTCTTATAAAAGATTAGAGTGATATGTAACTCTTAAGCTCTAAGAATTTCAACAAAATGACACCACTTTGGAAACATTCAATGATATTATAGGATTAAAAATGATACTTATGAATAGAGAAAATTACCTGGAGCTAAGTAACCATAAGTTCCAGCAATAACAGTGGTGCTAGAATCTTTCCCTCCTCTGGCTTGCAAAACTTTGGCAATGCCAAAATCAGCGACTTTGGGCTGGTAATCAATATCCAGGAGAATGTTGGTGGATTTGATATCTCTGTGAATAATTGGTGGCATAAGATCATGGTGTAGATAGGCTAAACCCTGTGCTACACCGAGTGCAATCTGATGTCGAATAGGCCAATCTAATACGAATTTCCCCCCGTGAAGAGCATGCCACAGATTTCCATTTGGCATGTATTCATAAACCAACAAACTGCAGTCCAAACTTGAGAAATAGCAATACAACTTCACAATGTTCTTGTGCCTTATATTACCAAGAGTCTCAACTTCTGTCTTAAGTTCTTTGTCCAAAACCAATTGATCATCAGAAACAGAATGCTTATGTTTGTGACTCCACAGCTTCTTTGCAGCAACAACTCCTCCATTACTTAACTCTATCTTATACACAGCTCCTGATCCTCCATATCCAACAATGTTTTTCTCAACCATAGCTTCGAAAATCTCACGTTGATCAAAGCTTAATCGATGGAAACTCTTAACATCGTAGGAGAAAAATGATGATGACAAGGAGTGATCATCATGTTCAGTCTCCGCCTTTTTGTTACCAAACCATCGTTTGAGAAACAAGATAACTCCAACAATAACAATTCCCACTGATGCCCCAATGATCCAAACAATGTTGTTTGTTTTCTTATGGTTATAACTATGTGAACATGTTTGAAAATTTATGTCTGATGAATTCAGGGAGGAGGCCGGGACACAGAGTCCCGGATTCCCTGAAAAACTTTCCAAAACACCTCCTTTTATAAACAAGAGAGGTATAGGACCAGAAAGTAGATTGTTTGACAAATTCATCGAATTTGGTAACAATTCACCTAGGCTTTCAGGAATACTCCCCATCAAAAGATTACTTGAAAGATCAAGATAGTTCAAAGATTTAAGTGTAGAAAGTGACTCAGGAATAGAAGAATTGAATTTGTTACCTTGTAAAAGCAACAAATTGAGGCTTTTCAAGTCACCAATACCAGAAGGAATTGGACCATACAAAAGGTTATTGCTAAGATCAAGCTTCACAAGATTAATAGCTCCAGAAATTTCAAAAGGAAGCAAACCTGAAAAGCTGTTACTTTGCATGAACAGTTCAGATAAATTCTTAGCACTTCCAATTGTTTTAGGAATTGGACCACTAAAACGGTTATAGCTCACATCAACAATTGAAACATGTGGAAGAGTAAAAAGCTCTTCTGGTATTCTTCCCTCCAACTGATTGTAATTCACTCGAAAGCGAACAACAGACTCACACTTTGCATACCCTTCAGGCAGTTCACCTGAGAACATGTTTTGGAGTAAAAGAATATAATTCAGTTTACCTCCATTACACAGAAAAGGTGGTAATTTTCCTGAAAACTGATTTTCAGACAAGTCCAATGCTAACAAAGCTGATGAAAGACCAAAGTTTTTTGGGACTTCTCCTGTGAAGAGGTTGTCATAAAGGGACAGGATGTTTAAGGTTGTCGAATTCGCAAGTGCTGCTGGAAACTCTCCTGAAAGAGAATTATGGTAAAGCTGCAAAACTTGCAGCTTAGGAAGGCGGCTTATAGACTCGGGAACTTTGCCTGTTAAATTGTTAACAGACATATCCAAGTCTATAAGCTCAGTTAAATTTCCTAGCTCCTCAGGGATTTGACCTTCGAGTTGGTTGTAATAAAGTTCAAGGAGTTTCAAATTCTTTAGCTGTCCCAACTCTCTTGGTATCTTACCAACTAGGCGATTTCCGCTTAATTCAAGATCAATAAGAGATGTCATGTTTCCTATTGACGCTGGAATTGGTCCATGCAATTTGCAGGCTGTTAAGATCATCCACTTGAGTTTTGTAAGCCTGGAAATATCATCTGGTAATTGCCATGGATTGAAATGGCGATTTTCGTTCATGTTGAGGAGGACTAAGTTGGTAAGATTGGTAATTGACAGAGGAAAATCACCTGTTAATTGATTATTGGAAAGATCAAGTAACTTGAGAGATTGTAAAGGTGACAAGTCCGGGATTTGTCCTGTAAGTGATGTTGCACTCATATTCAACTCTTCCAAAAAGGAGCAATTAGTGATGCTTTTAGGAAAACCACCTTGGAAATTGTTGTGACTAAGATGAAGAATTTGTAATCTTGGTAAATAAGTGCACACATCATTAGGAAATTGGCCTGATAAAGACCAACCTGAAACATCAATTTTTGTAATATTCCCTTGATTATCACAGCCAACACCTTTATATTGACAAAGAGGTTTTTCAATATCCCAATTAGACAAAGAATTCCCTGTGAGAGACTTGTTCATTAGAACAAAGAACTGAGATTGATCATTTATTGTACCTTGACAAAAGCTGGATAAGGTAAGAAAAAACACAAGAGTGATAACTTTCTGAATAGTCATAGTGAACTTTACCAAAGTGTATTAAATTTTGGTATTTTTGCTATAGAAGGAGAGGGAAGTGGCTATTTTGGTTGTAGTTGAGAAGATGGAGTAGTGAAGAAATATATAAAAGGGATGATGGAAGGGATCATTTGGTGGAGTGGTGAGAAGCAATTCATATATTGAAAGTGAGAGATAGACAAACAAAGTGGCTATCTTTGCACAAAAGAAGCTTTATGTTTATACCCCCACTAGCAACCCCAAGAGAATAACATCTATATAAAAGGCCTTTATACTCATGAAGAGCTGTCGCAATAAACTTGCTTCTCATTTATTTTTTCTGCATGGATTTATTGATCAAGATTTATCAATATGATCATATTCTTAGAAACTAGTCAGTAGCGTAAGCAGAATTTTGTGCAAATAGTGTCGATCTATTTATCTCAATTTTTATCTGACTGTATAAAGATTGTAAGGTTTTCCTTCTAATATCAAATTGATGTTTATTTTGTAATAGCGTTGTTTTATTTTATATTCGTAGCTAATTGGTCTTAACGATTGTTCATTTTTATTTTTATTTTCTATTGATGGTATATTGGATATCCGAGATGGGAATTAAAGTTAAGTAGTTTAATTCTTGTTTGTATTACATTATCTTGTTGTTTTCTTGTTTTTGGAAAAGTGTATCGCGCGTATTATATTGTCTACTCCATCTAAGCATGTATATCAAAAGTTTATTTATCTACTTATGTTGCATACGATTGATGTTTCTTCAGAAATGATTGAGATGATCCCATTTTTCACACGCTTATAGGAATGAAAGTTCCCTATTTAATTTAATATTGCTTTGTGCTAGTGCATTTTGGCTACGAGACAAAAAGCCAGTGGCCAAACACCGAAATTTAGAGAATACACATGTTTAAGGTATTTCTTATTTTAAATAGCTCAGATATAGAAGAGTACTCGAATAAAGGCACAAAACTCACGTATTTATAACTTATTCTATGTTGACCTTGGTTCAGACATCTTAAAAATGGGACACGTTGTACAACCGTACGGAAATATATTTTTTGATTTCTTATGCTCTTAAATTCAACTAAAATACCACCAAAGAATGTGGTGAGAGGGATGAGATACCTCTATTCTTAATTAGTGATCTCGAGTCCAAGCTTTGGAATGGACACACTCTTAGTAGATATCCAAAAACAGACCTAGGATTTGAAAATGACGGAAGCATTTCTGTCGAATAAAAATTTGAGCAGATGTTGGAGTGAAAAACGAACCAAAGACATAACGCTAAAAGTAAAGATGTGCTCCCCAAATTGACCAATGTAATTGTTTAATCTTTGAGTTTTAAGGTGCCAATCAAAATGTATACATGTTATTTAAGATATATATATATACATAAATACATATATTTTTTCCGAAATTACTGAGGCCGGTGACAACCTCCCATCCCCCCTCCCCAGAAAATCTTAAGGGTAGGTCCGCCTCTGTAAACATTGCTTTCTCCTTTAATGGGTTACCAGCGCGAACATAAATTAGTCGTAGCAGTGAATTTTGGTTACTAGGGGGCAAAGTCAAAGAGAAAAACTAGTGAAGGTTACAACAAGTAGCTGAAAGATGGAAGTGGATAAGCTTGAATCTGTGCTGCGTGTATGAAATTTATCAGGAAATCTCATAATGCATTGGAAAGGACCACCAGCAAGATTTGAGGATGGTGTTGTTGAATTTAACGGAACAACTGTTATGGTTTTGACACTAAATAATCTGTTGTCCCCTTTTCTCCTTTCCCCTTTCAGTTACTTGTATTTGACTGTTTTTTTAACTTTCTCGCAGATTAGTCGCTAATAAAGAATGTAAATATCTATCAACCTAGTCTTGATCACCAAAAAAATTATATATTTGTACCTCTTTTTGTACAACTTAGTCTTGACCATAAAAGTAATGAGATATTTTTGTTGCTATTTTAGTAATTAGAGCAGGTGGCTTAAGTCACGTCACGAGTTCGAACTATAGTGCAAACGAGAGCTAGATATTTAACCGTCGAGTTAAACATGGCGCGCCAGCTGACCCTCGAGAATTTTTCTGTAGTCTCTTATGGTCTGCTCTGGGGGGCGGATCCACTTAGTATATTTTGTTTCACAGGAACCCATCCTCAGACCCAACATTCAGTATTATGTTGTACATATTTCTCAAAATTAGACAAATGCTATCTTTGTGCACCCAATAAAATAAAGGCATATGGTGCATCAAACCAAGGCATGGTGCACTGATCGAGGATCTAGTTATGCGCATATGTGTAAAGGAGTAGAAACCTTTTAACATAACTGCTCTTTTAAAAGATTTTTCAAGTAAATTTGAAGTATTTTATATTTGGTGTTATAAAATAATGACCGTAAAGTAAATAAATTAAAGACAAGTATAGAGAGAAACTGATATATTATTGAACTTTTTAACTAATGTACATAATGAACTAAAAACTCTTCTATTTATAAAAAAAAGGAAGCAGATATGGGGCTTTTCAGAAAGAAGCTGTGAGGCTTTTCTTCAGTTGCTTGTAAGCTGTCTGCATGAGCTGCTTGCAACCTGCTTGTTTAATAAGAAGCTGCTGCAAATCATTTCATTGAATTGCTTTCAACCAGCCTACATCAGCAGCTTGTATGCTGTTACTGCAAGCTGCTGTGTAAGCTGCTTGTAAGTTGCTACTATACCAGACATAGATAACATTCTACCGGGGGTAATATTTATCCATAACGGAGTACCGAAATGATAAGCTTCTTCAGGAAGCTTATTTCCAATAGAGTACCAAATAAATAAACATATTTACGACGGAGTCCCATATGGATAAGCTTCTCCGGAAGCTTATGAACATCCATAATATAATATATATTTATAACACTCCCCCTTGGATGTTCATTAAAGATAATGTGCCTCGTCAAAACCTTACTAGAAAAAAACCCAGTGGGAAAAATCCTAGTGAAGGAAAAAGAGTACACATATTTAGTAAACACATTTCCAGCTGCCTCATTAAAAACCTTACAAAAAAAATCTCATGGGAAAAAACTTAGTAAGGGAAAAAGAGTGCAGTGCGTATTTCACTCCCCCTGATGAAAACCCTGTTTTAAATATTTGAGTCTCCGCATTCCAATATTGTATACCATCTTCTCAAAAGTTGAAGTTGACAAAGATTTAGTGAACAAATCTGTCTGATTATCACTTGAACGGATTTGTTGCACATCAATGTCACTATTGTTCTGAAGATCATGTGTGTAGAATACTTTTGGTGAAATGTGCTTCGTTCTATCTCCTTTTATAAATCCTCCCTTCAATTGGGCTATGCATGCAACATTATCTTCGTATAAAATTATGGATCCTTTATCACATTCCAAACCATATTTTTCTTGAATAAAATGAATCATTGATCTCAACCATACACATTTCCTACTTGCTTCATGAATAGCTATTATCTCAGCATGATTTGAAGAAGTGGCAGCAACAGATTTCTTTGTGAAGATATAACAGTACCTCCACATGTAAACACATACCAGATTTAAGATCGAGCTTTATGGGGATCATATAAATAACATGCATTTGCATAACCAATACGATCTGCACCACCTTTGTTAGCATTAGCAATATACATAAGTGCACCAATTACACTGAGATAGAGTATTTTAGGACCAAGGAGTTCATCATCCTGTTCTAGAGGTCAGAATAGATCCTTATTCACTTCAAGTGATCGAACAATCATTGGTGTACTCAATGGGTGCGCTTTGTCCATGTAAAAGCATTTTAAGGCCCTTTCTGTATAAGCAAATTGATATATAAAGATCCCCTCTTCTAAATATTCAATTTGCAGACTAAGACAAAGTTTTGTGTTTCCAAGATCTTTCATCTCAAATTCTTTCTTAAGATATTCAATTGCTTTTTGGAGCTCTTCTGGAATTCCAACAAGATTTATGTCATCAATATAAACAACAAGGATAACAAATTCTGATGACATCTTCATTATAAAAATACCTGGACAAATAACATCACTTACGTAACCTTCTTTCAGCAAATATTCACCGGGCGATAATACCATATGCGCCCAAATTACTTTAAACGGTACAATGACCTTTGCAATCTGATCGAATACATTTCTCGAGACTTTGAACTATACGCTTCATGCCTTTTAAATCCTTCAGGGATATTCATATAGATTTAATCAAATGAGTCATATATGTTATGACTTGCATTTAAATGGCATGACATCTTCAGGTGTCTGGACTGCAGGTCCGATCCTCACAATCTCTTACAATATTGTGCACTATATTGTATCAAATATATCGTTGAAGATCATTTTGTATCGGTTCACAAGCGATATAACTTGTGATATATCATCACTTTCTTTATTTTTAGGTACCTAAACTTCTTCTGGAGTTTCATGAAATGTTATGTTGTGGGCTCTTCTAGAGCTCATTTCCTCCTTATTATGATCATTTTGATCATTTGATCCTATCCTTTTCAAGGATTGTTACCTTTGGAACCGATTGATCTACCACACTTCATGCGTACAGTAAACTCCATCTTTCAGGGACTTTAATTTTAATAGGAACATTCGCAGCTGAAATGTGATATTTAATTTTGGATCAACAAATGCTTACGGCATTTGACTTGAATTATCTTCTGAGTGAGGATCATACTAATGATAATTCGATTCATATAGCATATTTTTCAGTTGTTTATTCCGTCCCCCAAATGTTAGAAAAACTAACATATATCCCCAATATTCTCTGGGAAACATATCCTTGTGCATGGTGGTAGAGAAATTAATCATATACCACACATCAAAAGATAGTAAAAATATTTGGTTTCTGATCCTAAACCAATTGTGAGGGGAGGACTTATCATATATTATTGGTCTGATGCATACAAGTGTTGCTATATGCAATTTAGAAAATCTTAGACCAACACATGAGGCTTTGTTCTCATAAGCAATAGTTTAGCCGTTAATAGGAGGTATTCAATGGTAAACTAGCTTGGATATAAACCAGCATCATCAAGATGAACTACCTTGATTTCATAATCTGAAATTTATGCTCTTAATTGATAAAAGCAATTTCAAATGCCAAACTGTAGGTTGACAATAATTACACATGTAACCATCTCATATATGCATCTATAAGTGGTTCACATGATAGGTGGATGAGCCCATATTCACCTTTCATATATTTCAGAATTCAGGGGTTTTAGTCCCAAATTTAGCTGGTATAATCAATTTATTATGAGAACAAGCAACACAAGAGAATTCTTGAAGAATCTTTCAGTTCTTCAGTATATGCTTATTTGAATTCTCAAATAGCTCATTTTAAAAATGGCAAATGATAACTTCATGTTTATCATGGCATGTTCTATCTCTTAGTAAACTTCTGGTTTACTATGTCATAAAATTTTGTACATTAGTAAACTTCTGATTTACTGTGGCTACTTTTGTATTAGCAAATTCCTGAATTACTGTAGCTACTTTTGCCTCAGTAAAACTTATGATTTACTGTGACTGCTTTTGTATTAGTAAACTTCTGGTTTACCGTGATACATGATGTAGTACAGATTGAAGAATAAGGCAGGTAACTTCTCACATATATATTATTTTACCCCCTATGATTATGGAAACATGAAGATCTTCAATCTTCCAGTCATTTGTAGTCTTAATATGATAGCCATTTGTATTAGTAAATTTCAGGTTTACTACAACATATATTTTACCATAATCATATAATATGAATGACATATTTGTATGTAAGCTCTTCGAGAGCCTTCGTTTATTATCCACAATCTAATATTTATCAAACACTACTGGTGTCATGTGTCTTCTAGACAAGCAGTTAGCTCTTCAGGAGTTATTGATTCATTTTGTACTATCAAATATTGCTCAGACACTTCTGGTATCATGAGAGAAAATCGTAATCAAATAAATAATATAAAGACAATTTTAAATTATAAATGTAAGAAATTAAGAATTTCAGTAATTTTACCACCAACTTTGTGACGAATGTCTCTTTCAGGGACAAATGCCACTAATATCTGGATATTTTATATCTAAGCGGCAACCACATAGTCAATACATCCTTCAGGGAAAGATATATGAGTTGTTATTTCCTTCGGGGAACTCAATAACTAACCATAATATATTAATGTGGTGCAGTAGAAAGCATTCTACAAGAATGCATTTGCCTTAGAATGATACTTAATAAAATTTCCAAGATGTTTTACGTACAATAGGTACGTGCGGCAATGATTTTTATGCCACAAAATAATATTTATATCCTCTATTATTCTAGCTCTTCAGGAGGTGAGTAGAGGTATTTCTTGATTCACTCCAGGGAATATGCTTAAAAAATAACTTTGAATAGCTCATTATTTTGTTTAAGCACGGAAAGACACACTTCATAATATTTTCCTACTTCAGGAGGAAATTTCAATTGTGTTACTTCTTCAGGAGAAAATTTAAAATACGAAATATTGAGTATATATTCTCTCAATCATATTACCTCTTCTGGAGGTGAATATTAATATATTTACATCAAGAGCGCGTTCATATATTGTCACATTCACTTCAGGGAATGGACTAATATTTATCAAAAGTTATCATCCTTTAGGTAATGGAACATAATTATCTGAACATACATTAATCACACCAAATTGTGTGATGGATTAGAAATGCTACTTCAGGAGCAAATAGAGGCATGCAAGTAATATAGAGAAATTTTCTCTAGCTTATCTTCATTGTAACCATAGCAAGCCTAAATTATCATTTCTGGTGGTCATAGGTATATACCACTTCTGGTGATTAACAAAATTTTATTACAATGAGATATACGAAACATCCAACAACTTCTGGTGATCGTACGTTTCTTATGAATTCTGCTGGAGTTCAGCGATGCTGTACATGAGCAAATTTGATGTCTCTTTGCAACTTTGTTCTTCGGGAACAAATTTGAGGCATAAATTGTCAAATGAACCAATTATGCTCCTTTTGAGTAGGACTCTTAATTATGGCGATTGGATCTGATTTATATCCATAAACTTTTGCAAACTCAACTCAACAAGTAGTGAGTATTCAACAATATATGAAAGTGCAAAAATTAATGTCACAAGTCCTTTGCTACAAACCTACTTCAAGACAGCAAAGCAGCAAAGGAAAATAATTTGTAGTTCATAAAGACAAAGTGATATAGTAAAACCTTTAAGCCAAACATGGAATCATTTTCATGCTTACTTTGCTAATATGAAAATAAAATACTGACGCCAAAGAAGTACAATCATTCAAACCACTGTAAAAAGTGTAGAAATCCATGAATACAACAGTTTGATCTTACTTACAGTGAGAACCGACGCCTTTGGACGAGAATAACTATAGTAATACATCTTTCAAAGTAAGTGCTCAAGTCAGAGTCCCGTGCTGATAACGTGTTATAAAATAACGACTGTAAAGTAAATAAACTAAAGACAAGTATAGAGAGAAACTGATATATTATTGAACTTTCAAACTGATGTACATAATGAACTGAAAACTCTTCTATTTATAGAAGAAAGGAAGCAACTGCGAGGCTTTTCAGGAAGCAGCTGCGTGGTTTTTCTTCAGCTGCTTTTAAGCTATCTGCATGAGCTGCTTACAACCTGCCTGTTTAATAAGAAGCTGCTGCAGATTATTTCATTGAGTTGCTTGCAACCTGCCTGCATCAGCAACTTGTAAGTTGCTACTGCAAGCTGTTGTTTAAGCTGCTTGTAAGTTGCTTGTAAGACGCTACTATACCAGACATAGATAATCTTCTACCGGGAGTAATATTTATCCATAACGGAGTACCGAAATGATAAGCTTCTTCGGAAAGCTTATTTCCAATAAAGTACCAAATATATAACATATTTACGGCGGAGTCCCATATGGATAATATATATTTATAACACTTGGGGCATTCACTCAATAATAATATAAAAATGTTGTAAGGCACCATTTAATTAAATAGTGATAATAACGTTTTTGATTTTTCTTTTAGACGATCTTCTTTCTCTCTTTTAATTTGTTTTCCTATTCTGTTATTCTCTTTTGTTTATTTTTTCTTTATCCTTTATTCATTCTTTTATTAAAAGTTCAATTGAGATATTTTTAATGTAACTAATCAATTATCTATAAACAATTTTTAAATAACTTAATAATAAAATAGTTTTACACATTTCGCGTATAAAGTTAATTCTTCTGGATTTTTAGAAAATTTTTGTATTTCGTCTCTCTTCCAACTCCATCTTAGTGGTTTTCAAACTTAGCTTCAATACCCGAAATTGCAAGTCTTCCACCTGATTTTCATGACTCATTTCCGGAAGCGAAACCCTGAACTTAACCATTTTGCTTTTAATATTTTTAGCAGTAAACTTATTATATTTCAAAATTTTTGGTTCAGACATAATTTATTGAAAGTTAAGGAAATTTTATTTTAACTTTATGCTATGCGTCGAAAGTATTGAATTCCTATGAACCCGTTATCAAAATTATGCATCTATCACTACTCGTCCCTCTCCCATCGTCGCTTCTGTCTGCTCCTACCTCAACTCTCCATAAGAACCAGAAAAACAAGGAATATAACTCGGCCACCATTATCAAGGTCAGCGGGAATATCTTATTGAATCCGTAAATGGGAATATCTATTGGATATTTGGATAAGGTACTCAAATAATGGAAATGCAAATAAAAAAATTTAGAGCTTGTGGTTTCCAATAACGACTCATATGTCCATTTGAATCTATAACTTTTTTCTTTTCTTTTCGGTTAACTATGTAATTAGGGGAAAAAAGGAAATGTAACATCACTTTAGAAAATTCTCCCCAAAATTGACCGCAAGAATTCTCTATTCCGCTTTAGTATGGCGAGGAATATAATCCAAGTTGTGATTAAGTCCCTAAAACATGACTTAAAATTCTTTTTAACTTTTAATGTCAAGTTAATACTGCGGTAGGCCGCATATTATTCCCTTAATCTTTCTTTTCCTTTTTTGTGTAAAGGGATGAATAGGATTTAGCAGTCAATTTGCAATGATAGTGTTGGGAATATAATGCCCCCTGCTATTAAAACATTATTCCATAATGGAGTTAGCAATTCTATCTTAGTGCTTTATTATTGCACGATCTATTTTATTTAATTTGTTTTTCTTTTTGGATTATCATGAACTCCAACCTAAGAGACCACTGATTAATAAAAGTGGAAGAAAAGGCAAAAGTGCATTGAGGTCATCGTGGTTTCCTATTGGTGAAACACTAAAGGCTTTTTATAGATTTTAACTTCGATTATGACATAAATAAGAGAGAAATTGGACTACATAAGAGTCTGAGGATTATGAAGTATTCATTCACAGTAAAAAGTGAGGAAAAATGCAAGAATAGTAAGTAGTAATTTTACATAAATAAGTTGCGATTTGAATGTTTCAGCTTTCATGGTCAAGGTTTTATATTAGAAAACTTATCTTCTTTGCTTTAAAAAAGCAACAAATGAGACAAAGAAATAAAGCTCACCTTGTAATACCTAATAATATTCTGGAACTTTATATCCATCGTTAAGTAAAGTGATCAAGAATTCGAACTTATTGACCTCTTGCCAAATAGGATGCCAGATTTGACAAATTCTTATCCATATTTGTCTTTAAATAAATACGACTTGCTTTCAACAATTAATTAAATTCTTTTCTTATACAGTTGAAAAAGAAAGAGGAATAAGGGACCAGTCGGGTAGAAACTGAATCAAAACTTGTAACACTATAGTTTGAATTGCTAGATATATTGTTTACATATGAATCTCAACGACTCAATTTGGAGGAAAAAAGGCTTGGTAATTTGAGTGAACAAAGCATAATGGAGGCTGGAGCAAAGATTATCGCATGAAAGCATTCAATTCTAAAAGGAGGTAATATGAAGTGTCCTGATGGTGCATGACAAAAATAGATTGTAATATACTTAAACTAACAACGTCAGCACAATTTATAAATAATTAAAAAAAAAACATACACATAGATTAGCTTAAAATTATAACCACAGGAAACTTGACTGAAAGAAGAGATTTAGGGTACCAAAGGATTTGTAAACATCATATAGTTGCAGATTAACAAGTTCTTAATGGAACTCCTTGGTCCAAATAAAATAATACCCAAATCTAAGTTAGTTGAACCGGTCCATATAAACTATAAACTGCTAAGACAAATTTACCACTTTTGCCCTTTCAAACCCCTAAATAATACCCCAAGCAAAACCCCTAAATAATACCCCCAAGTAAAACAACCCGACCGGTTATTTTTTGAGCTTTTGTACTTCTCTTAGTAGTTTACGGGTGTGAGCAACTCCGTGTGATGTATTATGACTTATGTGAGTCGTCGGTTTGATTTTTAGCTTATTCGGAATCGGTATGGAAGAATGAATTTCATGCTTAGGCTTTGAGTTGAAAGAGTTGATCAAGCTTGATTTTTTGAGAATTTGACCCCGGAACGGAGTTTTGATGGTTCCGTTAAGTTCGGATACCTATTTTGGACTCGAGCATATGCCCGGATTTGTATTTGGATGTTTCTAGAAGGTTTGAGCACTAATTGGCAAAAAAATTGGAGATTTGAAGGCTTGGGAAGTTCATAAATTTGACCGGAAGTTGACTTTAAAGATATCAGATTAGGATTGTGGTTCTGGGAGTGGGAATAGCTTTGTCATGTCATTTGGGACTTGTGTACAAATTTTGAGTTCATTCCGGGATGATTTGATATGTTTCAGCGCGTGTTTTGGAAATTTGAAAGTTCGAAGTTCATTGAGTTCAAATTGAGGTGTTATCCTTCACTTCAATGTTGTTATATGTGTTTTGAGGCCTTGAGTAGGTCCCTGCTAGGTTATGTGACTTGTGGGTATGATTGGACGGGGTCCCGTGGGGGCTCGGGTGTGTTTCAGATTGATTTCGGATCATTTTCTTCAGTATTTCAGCTGCTGGTTCTGGTGTTCTGCACCTGCAATTGGTATTGCGCAAGTGCGATGGATGCAAGTGCGAGCAATGTGCCACAGGTGCGCAAGAAGTCATGGCTGGAGCTCGTCGCAGGTGCGAAGGAAAGATCGCACCTGTGGGTGCGTAGGAGCAGAAATTGTTCCGCAGGTGCGAGGGGGTCGATTGGTGAGTGTGGTCGTAGAAGCGAAGATCTGACCGCAGATGCGGTGGTCGCAGGTGCGACGAGTTGTCCGCAAATGCGGAAATCGCTGGGCAGAATGCTATAAATCGAGGCTTTTGTTAGTTTATCATATTTTGAGATGTGAGACTCAGAATAAGGCAATTTTTGAAGCAATCTTCATCACAAGGATCGGGGCAAGTGTTCTGTACTCGGTTTTGATTATATTCTATGAATCTATCTTCGATTTTAGCCTTTGGTTGATGATTTCTAAAGAGGAAATTGGGGGGTTTTGGCCTAAAGTTTCATAATATGAATTTTTGAGTTTTGAACATTAAATTGGAGTCGGGTTTGAGTGAAACTAGTATGGTTGGACTCATAATTCAATGGGTTGTCAGATTTTGTACATTTTGTCGGGTTCCAAGGTGCGAGCCCGGGTTGGGCTTTTGGACCGATTTCAGGCTTTGATTCAAGATTCAATCTTTTAGACCGGGATTGGTTTCTTTAGCTCTGTTTGATGTATTTGAATTGTTGTTGGTCAGTTTCAAGCTGTTTGGAGATCGGAACGCTCAGGATGGCATCTTTGGAGCATCGCTTGGCTTGCTCGCCATTGGTATTGTTGATACCCAATTTTCCCCTCATATTTCTAAAAAATATATATACTTTCAAAATAATATATTTGCATTATCATTTAGTTTATAAACCTATACAAGCATCTTTCATAATTTTCTATAACGTCTAAAGACTTTAAATTAATTTATTTTTGTATTTTATTATGTAAATATCCAATAATTATCCTTCAAATTATTTTTTATGATGATTTAATCATCCAACTTATTATTTACACCAACATATATATTTTTAAATATTTTACTGTATTTTCATAATTACATTTGCATTTTTAGGCTCATTGCACATTTTTGTAATAAATAGCCAATATTCATGTATAATTACATTATTTATGCAAAAAATAAATTTTATATTTTTATAATGTTAAGTTATCATTTTTAATCAGTTTAGTGCACAAATTATATTTTTGTTATTTATTAATTACTTTTATAAATTATTTTGCTAAATATTGGATATTTAAAAACTAGCCTAAATTCCTAAACCTATTTTCGGACAAATTATTGGCCCATAAGACCTAATACACTAGCCCAATAACCCCATCCTAAAACCAATAACCCCATTACGTAGAAACCGGTCGCAACCCACCTAAACAAACCCGATCCAACCCTCTTTTAATTATGGCCGTTGGTCTCTGAGATTAACGGCCCATATTGAACCCCTCCCTTTAATTACCCAATCAACCTAATTCTAACCCATTTCCCTTCTGACCACCGCTCTAACATCCTCTCATCTCCCTTCTCCCTCTCTCAAGAACCCTAGTCGCCGCCCCCTAAATCCTCTCCTAATCACACCTAATATGGGATACCATGGCTGTTTCTTGCCATATACGATCCCCTTCTGGTACTGGATACTCTCCTATAGTGCTTGCCTAAACATGGCAAGCCGATCTCATCAAAATCGAATCGAAATTGGTTAAAATCCTTGATAATTTTGCTATTCTGTCTATATTCATTCTATATTCTACTGTGAGTACAAATATTTGTTTATGTTTTTGTTGATTCTTACTTACCCTAAAACTAGAGTTTTCAGATCTCTTCAAATCGAACCAAAATTGGTTTATGTGTTCTTCTTTCTTTTTATGTTTTGATTGACTGTATTTTCTTACTTATGTGCTGATTTTTCCACTATATAAACCCATCTCTCTTCCCCTTTCTGGACAAAACTTCAATCACTATTTTTCACTAAAAACTGAGGCTTTACTCTGTGTTGGTTGAGTATCTTGTTCTGTTTTGTCTTTTGGCCGGATGAAAGCCAAGGCTACCGGATTTCTACTTTTCCGACCTCTCTTGGGTGTGAGCACCACCCTGGTTCTTGAAACCCTTGGAAACTTGACACATTTGAGACTCTGGATCCTTATTGTTGTTCTTTTCTTGTTTATTGAACAATCACTGGTTAGTTTCTAAACCTTCCCAATGTTAATTCCATTATGTTAGTATGTTCTCTGAAACTGCATGACTTAATGTATTCCCTTGACTCTCTTTATGTGTGATTCTGCCTCTAATTTCTAGCCTAATAATGTCTTTGCACCTAACTTAGTTAATTTGGACAGATTGAATCATGTTTAGCTTGGTGTTATTGATAATTGAATGGTGATTATATGGTTTAATCCATGTTCTTTACCTAATTCTTAACTTCTAGTGATTAATTGATGTTATTAGCATGCCCTAACCTGTTTAAGACCTTCACTTTAAGTGTGTAGTGTGCTCCTATGACCATGTTTGTCACTCAATATGTTCTTGACCTATCCAATTTTGTACCTCTAACAACCTTCTATCCTTTGAACTAGTCTTTCTTGACTGATGCCATCTATAATCTCTGAATTCTGTTTGTATTATGTTGTTTAATCCCTGAGTGTAGTATAATCTGATCCTTTAAGTTACAAATCGATTGCATTAGCAACAACTATTTGTCTTACTAGCCTATTGCTCCTTGCATGTTAAATTGGTAATCCCATGAGCTTCAGGTTCCCTATTTCCTATTAACATGTCACTCTACCCCAATGTGTTGGTTTGTTCTTGAGTGCATGTTCATTATGTGATCATTTTGTAGTGTTTGCAAATGCTTTTCCAAACCTATTGCTTTATTACTATTTTTATTAGTTGTTCCCTGCTATGAGTCTCTAATTCTTGGCCGACTGAAAGCCCAGCCCCCCACCCCTAAACCTTCTCTATTAACCTCCCTAGTGTGACCACTGCTCGGGGTCCACTTTGAGACCCTTGTGAACTCTAACACACTAGGGTCTAAGGTTCTTTGGCACTTTGTCCTAATTGCTCAATTCTGCCCCCGTCCCCCCATTTCCACCTACTGAACAAGCCAATTGGCTTGTGTAAGTGGCTGTCTTCTGGATCTTTTGATCAATTATGGCTATTGTGTTTGGGCTTCTTTTGTAAATAGAAGATTGTTATTCTAGGTTTGATCAACTGTGATTTCTGGGCTGTGGTGATGCCTGTATGGATACGAACTTGAAGGCCTGGCTGGGCTGGGTATACTTTGGGGCCTGTCTTAGGCCCACTACAGTTATCTTGTAACTTTTTAATTTATTTCACTCATCGGGCCTGTAATAATTATGTAATAACAATTGGGATGTTAGTAAAATTGGGAAAAAGGGTATATTCTGATGTTTGCATAAAATGGGTAGAAATCCTACCTATAGGTGTTTAATTCGTACCATATGTTCTGCTCCTTGTCGTGCCCCCTCTTTCCTCGCGGAGATCGGGTTTATGACATTCGTTTGGGACAACTCTTTCCTTTTGGGAAAGGGGTTTGTGTTTTGAGAGTCGCCACCTAACGATTTTTAAAGGTGCGTTAGGATACCAAATGTGGTTCATTTACAACTACGTTGCTAACCAGAGATAGGGTAAGGGCTTGAAATTATCCTAAGGGGAAGGTGTTAGGCACCCCTCAGGATCCACAAGTGTGGTTCCCGGCCAAATAGCTATTTTTTGAGTTTGTACGACTTAGAAAGCAAGAAAATAAAGGCTCAAATAAGAGGGGATTTAAGTCTTAAACATGCAGATGTTTGAAAGAAATAGTAAAGAAGGTTAGTTTTTGAAAGAATTACAATCTAAGCATATAAAGGATATCCTAGGTTTATAACAATATGGATCACATCAGTACAATACCCGGTAATCACTCCTCAAAGAGGGGTTGCACGTGGTATTAGCGCACCGGTCATCATATCCATATTCTACCTTTCCCCACCCCGTGAAAGTAATTAAAGCGCGTGTTGGTAACAAACTCTATCGCGTGCTGTTACCCGTCCCTTCCTATTAGTCCCGGAGGAACTTAGGACTTCTATCCTAAAAGGGATGTACGAGGCAGACCCTCAGGTTTGAATGAAAAACACTAAGGCGACATATAAGAACATATAGGACTGCAATTAGGGGAAAACACAGAAAAATAGAGAAAAGGCACAAGTATGCCTCCACAAGTAATGCAAATAGGCAGCACGACTCATACACAGTTAAGGTCTTTTGATTCAGATCCTAAAACATGGTATCTAAATGATAATAACAGAGACAGATTTATTACATAACTCAAAGAGGAAGTCTTAATCAGTTTTACTTACTGATTTTATCCTGTTGATAATTAAGCAGCATACATAAATAGACATATTTCCAGTTTTAACAACTTTGATTACGTAAGGCTTGCCTAGGCGTAGGACAATGCTCAGTAATTACCCAGATTATTAAAGGAACTGTTTGAGTTGTTTTGCCTAAACATGTACTTAGGTGTTGCATCAAATGCAGAACTATCACTAGTTGTTTAGAGACATGGTAAAACAATATTAGGTCCTTTTTCATGCATTGGTAATTAGGCGGAGGATGAGTCCTAAAACATGATATCTAATGCACAGATAGGGATGCAAAATGATGCATATACAAAGTCCTAAGCAGGATTTCTAAATGCACACTAATTACAACATTAAGCATGATTTCAGAAGATGCAAGAGCGGCAGTTTATTTTAGTGTTGTTTACCCTAAACAGGATCTCTAAGTGTACATGGAAACATATAGCATGATTGCTTAGTACTGGTTATTAACACATTTTAACGCATAATTCTCTAAGTGATATGACAGTGAGATGGACATGCTGAAAACAGTAAGTATAAATCCTAGGGAACATGATCTCTAATGCATGAAATGAATCCTAAGCATGGTCTTTATTGCACAAGTAGGAATATAAACCTAATAATATGTTTTTTACCCTTTAATAGCTAGAGCATAAATAGTCACCCTTTCCCTTTCTACTATCCATCCCCAGAGTAGAATACAAGTAGTTATTACAGGATATTTGCATAAATTACATAACTGGAATAATAAAAAGAAGAAGTTATGCAATAGGGAGCCTACTGATAGGCCTGAAATCCCTAGAGTGCCTCAAATGCCATTAGTTCATAGCCTTTGACATAATCCAGGTGCGCTAGAGTTCCCTAAGGATATCAAAGGATCCTGGGCAGTGCCCACACCCAAATTTCATAGCCAAGATAGAGTAAGTGCAGTGTGGAGGGGCCAGCTCTTGTGTGTCAAAGTTCAGAGGGAGCTCAAGGGTCCCAAGGCAATGCTCACACAAAAGAGGTAGAACCTAGTGTCTAAGAGTATAGTGGAAGTGCTTGACATAGTTTTGAAGCAGTTTGAAAATGAGTAGTTTGAAATAAGTTTTGGAGAACAATAGATTTTGCTTTTAGTAACAGTTAGAAAGGGGAGAGGGTAAGACAATCTACAAATCAGAACCATATCAGCATGCATAGTGCAATGAAGCAGTCACAAATAGGGAAGGGGAAATTGGGGACAAATAGTTCATATGTGAAAGCATATCTGCACACAGCTTAACACCAGAGAAGTACTACAAAACTAAAATAGTCATAGAAATAGTCTATCACAAAGGGTTCATGCCAGGAGCTTAACAACATTAGATTAAGGGGCGCTAAATAGAGTTACACATTAGGTCCAGGGGAAGGGTTCAGGATTACATAGTAACTAGGGGTCATGAATACATGCCTATAGTGTTAGCAATCAGGGGTAAGGCAGAATTGTAGTGGAAACATGTAAGAGAGAGAGAAATAGACATGCTGAACTAGGGGGAAAGGGAAAATCACATAAACAGAACAAGCATGCTAATTGCAAGGTAAACATCAGAACCACAAGTAGAAACATAAGAGAAACAAAAGGAATCGTAAGACAAACAGAAACATATTATTTTAGATGCTGTAAACTTAAACTAAAAACATACCAGTTGAATGAAAGAATGAGTGCAAAGTGGAGAGCAATAAAGTGAAGAGAAGTAGAGCAGTAATGTGTAGAGCAATAGAACAGTATAATCACTTAGTCTTGGCTTTCAGCCGACTGAGTAGCAAAAACAACAAGAGAAACAAGAGAGTATGTGTGTGTAAGAGAGTTCATAACAGTGTATTGTTCGTGTCTTTGTTAAGGAGAGGGTAGAGGTATTTATAGTTTAAGACAGGCAGAAGAATAAGGTAAAAATAACAATTTCAGCAGTGATTATGGGAGTAAGCAGTCAATTAGAATCAAAATTGGTAAAAGACTTCCTTTTATTAAGGAGTCATACTCAAACGGTAATAAGCAGTGACAAATAAGAAGAGGAGTTATGTAAAGCTGATTGTAACACAATAAGGATGTAGTATAAGTATGATATAGGTATATCACATGTAAGTAAGGCTAAGTTCAGAATTCTATTTAAGGAAAATATATGTGAGTTAATTTGACAGAAAAATCATTTATGAAAGTAAGGTAAGACATAATTTATATTCTGGAAATCAGTAAGGAAACCCTCGAGTGAGGTTCTAATTGCAGGAAATCAGTATCAATCAAGGAGAATATCACACATTAGCGGGATAGGCATGATACAAACAAAGAGAAACATGAAATTAGCACGTCTTAATTAAGGAAATACTCAAAATCAATAGAGAACATTACGCAAAATTAGTGAATTATCAATCATAGAGGTTCAGGGATTCACAAATAGAAAAGATAACACTGATTTAAGTGCAATAAACATATAACAGACAACAATCAGAACCATATGAAGACTAGTAAGGTAAAATCATATAGAAGTTAGGGATTCGTATAGAACACAGTACGAATCACATCATAGACATGATATAGGCAAAAGTAATCGAATCCAGAAACCTTAATAGGCAAACATGGGGTAAAATCTCAAAATCAAGAAATATTCATGAGAACACAGTAAATATAATAGAACAGGTAAACATACTATCGCAAACAAACTTGGAAACGAGAACTTTGGGTTTTTTTTAACAAAAATGAATCAGACAAGATGGGGAAAAACTCACACAATGTTTAAACACGGTAAAATCATAAAATAATGCTGAGAAACCAGAAAAAGAACAGTTTTGAAAGGGATTTTGAAAACCCTAGTTCGAAAACTAAAAAATAGTTTAGGGACATGAAGAATCTTTAAAGAAAACATGAAAAGAACTCATGATAGGTATAGATATGTTAAATACCTAAAAAAATCGGAAGATTTAAAGAACTAGGGTTTCGAAGAGAACCCAGAAAAGATAAGAAAGCCTTAAAATGTTACTGGCTTTAGCCCAAAGGTTATAGATCTTACTCAGACGGCCGGAGGTGGCCAGAAATGGCATGAGAACCCATGGGGTGAGTGAACCGTCTTCTGGCTTCTCTGAGGGCCTCAAGGCAGTGATACCCGGCGTAGGAAGGAGAGTCATGAGGTTGGGAGAGTGGTGAGACCACCATAAAGACCGACAAGGCAACGGTCGGTGAGAACCATGGTGGTTCTAGCAGAGAGCGTTTGAGAGAGATGAGAGAAGAGGATGGCAGAGTGTAACGAGAGAATGAGAGGGGGAAATGAGGGTTTGGGGTAGGTCGTTTAGGGTTAATTAAGGTAAAGGATAATCTGAGCCGTTGATCAAAATTGATCAATGTTTAGATTAAAACACATGTTGGGTCGAGTGATTTTAATGGATTGGGCCTAGATATTGAGTTAATTTAATTGGGGTTGGGGCCAGATTTAATTAGGCTAAACTTAGAATAAAATTGGCTATTTGTTAAATATCCGATTAAATAGATACATAATTAATAAAAATAGCTAATAATTACATAAAATGAAATTAAAGCTAAATAGGTGAAATTAAGGTAATTGACTAATATTAAAAAATATAAAATAACTAACTATTGAATTAAAATTGTATAAAATGTATAATTAGGCTATAATTGCAAAATTGTTGTAATTATAGCCAAATAATGCCAAATTGACTAATTTGTGAAATAATTAAACCCTAATAGGCTTAAAAATGATATATTGAGCTAGGAAATATTTTCAAATTATTTATAATATAATTTATGAATAATTATTGAATATAAAGTACTGAATAAATTTAGAAAATAAATTGATAATAATGTGGAAAAATACCAGTTATTATAAAAAGTGATTTTGAAGATATATGTGCAAATTTAAAAATAATTTGAGAAAAAATTGGGTATCAACAACTGCCCCTCTTTACCCGGGAAGGATGAAAGAGTTGTCGGGTAAAGACATGATGGCCAATTTTGACCGGGCGAAGCGATTTGAAGAGATTTAGGCCGCACCCTGATTTTTGAAGGAATCAGGCTGGTGTAGTTTAGGAGTCATCGGCGAAGTATGCCGATGAAGTTTTGCAAGAATGAACTCAACATAAAGGGTTGGACGAATAAACGGTTTACGGGAATGGTTAGGAGAACTGGAGTGGGGCCGCTCTTGCCAGGATGACCGTTGCTTGCTGGATTACCTGCAAATAAATAATACAAGCATATATTGTGCGTAATTTAAACATGATGCAATTTCCCGTTGAAATATGAATGTTGTCTTTGAACGGTTAAGGATGACGTCCTCAGACCATGATATCCTGGGCCATGGATTGCTTGATGCAGGATTCGCAGGCCATGAAATGATGTTCTCGGGCCATGAGGATGGTGCCTCCGAACCATGACGCCTTTGAATAATGATATGCAAAATTGAGAGAGATACTCAGGCCATGACATGATGTTCTCGGTCCATGAAAATGGTGCCTTCGAACGATGACGCCTTTGGATAAGTTGGCAATTTCAGCCCATGAAGAATGTAGTAGAATGATGCTTACAAGACAGAGCTCAGTCTTGAGAATTGAAGGGCAGAGCTTAGCCCGTATAAAAAGCAAAATAAATAGTGCTTGAGATAGCGTTCGAAGAAAAAGTAAATTGGAGGCAGAGTTTAGCTCGAAAGGCAGAAAAGTAGCCTTATGCAAGTGGAAGGCAGAATGGTAGCCTTATGGAAAAACAAATGCAGATGGAGACAGCGTTTAGTCTCGGAAGGCAGAATGGTAGCCTTATGCAGATGGAAGGTAGAATAGTAGCCTTATGCAATGCAGATGGAGGTAGGGCTTAACCTCAGAAGGTAGAATGGTAGCCTTATACAGATGGAAGGCAGAATAGTAGCCTTATGCAATGGAGATGGAGGTAGAGCTTAACCTCGGAAGAAAGAATAGACTGCCTTATGCAGATGGAAGGTAGAATAGTAGCCTTATGCAATGCAGATGGAGGTAGAGCTTAACCTCGGAAGGAAGAATAGTATCCATATGCAAGAAATAAAATGACAAACGATAGTAGAGTTTCTTAGCTGATAGCAGGTTGTGGTAGTGCGATTATTGTGAGCATTGTGACTGCAGAACATTATTTGTATGGGCTGATAGCAAATGTCGCCAAGTGTAACGGTTTGAGAATCGTATTTTGAACAAAAGTTTGTCCCCTGGGTGGACAGTTTGTTTAGGGATTATGCAACCTTAGTGCCTGCATCCAAAGAGAAATCGTGAGTTTTGTAAGGGGAAGGTTAGCTCGTATCCCCGCTAACTTTGCTTGACTTGTTCGGCTTGATCTGATGATACTGTCTATATTATTGGGGTAGCGTTGCTAAACAAAGATGTTTAAAAAACAAACATGCATGATTTTGTAAAAGCATAATGTATAATTAAAAAATTAATTTTGGGATGAACCGACGACCGTGACACGGCTCGGGACATTGCAACCTCTCCTGCTACAGAATTTTGAGGGTCGTCCTCAAAATTCTGCCCCAGTTTGATGGGTTGACATTTTTGACTGCTGCTTATGCGGCGATTGGCTGAACTTTCTTCGAAATTTTGAGGGTCCTCCTCAAAATTCTTCCCTAGTTTCCAATTGCGGGGAAAAATGAGATTTTTATTGAATTGTGACCGAACCCATAGGGTTGCCTATGTATCCCCTATTAAACGGGAATCAAGTCAGGCATAGTTCAATTTAGATCATCATTGAGAAAGCATAAGATTACACATAGTAGCGTTTGACTGCCTCTAAATTGATTGGCTTTGGCCAGGCTTCTCCGTCCATTTCTGTGAGTATAAGTGCTTCTTCTGTCAGCACCCCGTGAACAACATATGGACCCTGCCAGTTGGGAGAGAACTTCCCTTTGGATTCGTCTTGATGTGGAAATATCTTCTTTAGCACCAGATGCCCTGGTGTGAACTGTCTCGGCTTGACTTTCTTGTTGAAGGCCCTGGACATTTTGTTCTGATAGAGTTGACCATGACAGACTGCATTCATTCTCTTTCCATCTATGAGGTCTAGTTGCTCATAACGGATCTTTACCCATTCTGCATCGCTGAGGTCAGCTTCTTGTATAATTCTTAGAGATGGAATTTTAACTTCGGCAGGAATAACAACCTAGTTTAACCAAAGAGTTAGATTCTTTGACCAAACCTATTTTTAGGATGAACACGGGTTTTTGATAACCAAGTTAGGACTGATTATTGTAAGTAGTTAAGAAAAAAAATCAATGAGATGCATGAAAAGTAAAGTGTATTGCAATAGTAGTTCGGATGTCCTTTTACAGGTTATATTTTACTCCATTATATAGGGAATTTCCTAATATAATGTCTGCCCTTTTCAGTGATTGAGCATTAATGATTAATTATGATATTAATGTAACGTTACAATGAGTAACTGCAACTTTTGCGTGAATGTTGTGTAACGTGTGGATCACTAATTGAAGATCTCTGAATCTGCCCTTTGTTTCGCCCAAATACATTTTGACCGTGTCTCTTCATATTCTCAATTAGGTTGAGACTTCCGTAGATAATTAACCCATGGGTGTGATTTTCCGTGCCTCTTTGCCTCATACCTCTTCATAAAGTACCGTCCAGTTGTCGTGTCTTCATTGCTCCACGTAGACTGTTGAATCATCAAGATTTATTACACGTTTAAAGCTCTTTTTTTTTTTACCAATACAAGCCTCAATACCATATACTAGCATATAGGGAGTTTCTCCTGTTGAGGTGCGAACTGTGGTGCGATATCCCAATAAGGCAAATGATAACTTCTCGTACCACTGCTTGTTCCTTTCTATCATCTTTCTTAGTACCTTCTTGATGTTCTTGTTGGCGTCATCTATAGATCTATTCATCTGAGATATGTAAGCTGTGGAATTCTTGTGTTTGATCTTGAAATTGTCGCACATAGCTTTAATCATGTCACTATTGATATTGGAACCATTGTCGGTGATGATTGACTCAGAAATCCCGAATCGACAAACAATACGGTCGTGGAAAAAGTCTGCCACGACTTTCTTAGTCACTGCTTTATAGGATGCTGCTTCGACCCATTTGGTGAAATAATCGATGTCTACCAGAATGAACCTGTGTCCATTGGAGGTGGCAGACTCGATTGGTCCAATAACGTCCATGCCCCAGGCGGCGAACGCCGATGGTGATCTTGTTGCGTTGAGCTTGTTTGGAGGTATATTTATCGTATCTACGTGTATCTTACAACGGTGGCATTTTCGGACATACTGGATGCAGTCCGTTCCATAGTCATCCAAAAGTAACCAGCTCGGAGTATCTTCTTTGCCAGAACAAAACCGTTCATATGTGGGCCACAGGTCCCAGCATGAATCTCCTCTAGTAGTTTTGATGCTTCTTTTGTGTCGACACACCTTAATAACCCCAAATCGGAAGTCCTCCTATACAGGATTCCTCCGCTGTGAAAGAAATTGTTGGATAGTCTTCGAAGTGTGCGTTTCTGAGTGGGATACGCAAGCTCCGGGTAATCTCCTTTCACCAAATACTCTTTGACGTCATGAAACCAAGGATTTCCGTCTGCTTTCTCTTCGACATGGGAACAATAAGCTGGCTGATTATGGATCTTTATGGGAATAGGATCAATGAAATTCTTGTCCGGGTGTTGGATCATTGAGGAAAAAGTAGCCAATGCATCGACGAACTCATTCTGGATTTTGGTGACATGCCGAAATTCCATGTTTGTGAACCTCATTCTTAATTCCTGTACGTGGTGCAGATATGGAAGTATTATGGATTTCTTGGTATCCCACTCTCCTTGTACCTGATGTACCAGCAAATATGAGTCACCAATCACTAATAGCTCCTGGATGTTCATGTCAATGGCCATATTGAGCCCTAAGATACAAGCTTCATATTCTGCCATATTTTGGTGCATGGGAATCTGAGTTTGGCAGATACAGGATAATGCTCATCGTTTTCTGATAATTGGACTTCTCCAATGCCAATTCCCTTAAAGTTCGCCGCTCCATCGAAGAACATTCTCCAACCGTCATAGAATTCTGCAATGTCTTATCCTATGAATGATACCTCTTCATCAGGAAAATACATTTTCAGAGGTTCGTATCCTCCTTTTATATCTTTCTTTGGAGCCAATACAATGTTGGCTAACCAAGTTGGGTACTCAACTACCCTGAGGACTTTGGCTTTGATTTGCTTGGTGACTTCTTCCTTGATTTTCAGGCTCATGTCCGGTTTGATCTTTCTGAGTTTTTGCTTCACTGGTGAGCACATTGGGTTTGTAGATAGCTTGTGAGCTACTATGGATGTGCTCAACCCTGTCATATCGTCGTATGGCCATGCAAAAATGTCCTCATATTCTTTCAAGAAATGAGTGTATTCTTCCTTATCTGACGGTGACAAGTGGATGCTTATGCGAGTTTCCTTGATGGTTTCAAAATCTCCTAAATTGACTATCTCGGTTTCGTCCAGGTTGGACTTGGGCTTGTTCTCAAAATTATCAACTTCTTTGATAATTTCCTCAGGTATTATATCCTCTTCTTCTATTTCCTGCGAGTCACTGTCCTTGTGTTGCGTTGTCTCATTACATGTCACAGTTGTTGGTTCATCAAGGTAAGAAATAGTAATGTTGTAGAGAAAAATATGAAAGATAATGATAACAAAACATCAAATTATTGATAAAATGCTAAAATTTTGAACAAAGTAGCATTTAAATGACTTCAAACAATGTATTCCAAAATGAAATACTAAAAGAAATATGTTTTTGAAATACAATTCTCAAAGGAATTATTTTTCAAATAACACTAGTAGCCATGCTACCCCGGGACTTGTCTGGCCCTGGATGGTGTGGCGGTCCAGTTTCTTAGAAATTCTCCCCTCTCCATTGTCTCAATGATAAAGCATTCTTCCTCCTCCTCCTCAACTATCACATTGCAATCCATATCTTTGTCTTCCAAGAACTGGCTCATTAGCCCCACCAAAACTTCTTCTTCTTTGGATCCCCATATTGTATCGGCCTGATGAAAGGATTGACTCAGATGTGGCATTGGCTGCTCAATAGGGTAATATGAACCACACTATGGTGGTGACCAATCATCACATTCTTGCTAGGTATACGGATATCCAAGCCCAAAAGTTGTATCATGACATTTCAGCTGTATTGGCTTGGTAATGCCTTGGAGTTTCTTCCTAATTCCTTTGTCGGATTCATACCCCGACCATGCCAGTATGCTTTCTATTTTGCTGCTCCACCATTTACCTTTCTCAATTGCATTGACGCGCTCGATGCGGTGATAAGTCTCTCCGCCCAACTTCCTTCTATTTTCCACGACAGGAACAATTTGATTGGTCTAAATGGGATTGCTCCCATCTCCATGAATGATTAATTCTTGATGATTCCATTCAAATTTCACAGCCTGGTACAAAGTAGATGCAACAGCCCCATCGACATGTATCCAAGGTCATCCTAACAGCAAATTGTAGGAGGCAGATATGTCTAGCACCTGAAATTCAACATCGAACCAAGTGGGACCCATCTGCAAGCATAAATTGGTCTCCCCAATTGTGGTTCTTCGTGACCCATAAAATGCCTTTACATTCATGGTCCCTGCTCATATTTCATGCAAACCTTTGCCCAACCTTTTTAGAGTTGTCAATGGACATATGTTGAGGCTGGATCATCCGTCTATCAAAACCCTGGCAATGAACTTATCATTGCATTGCACTGTGATGTGCAGTGCCATGTTGTGGCTTAATACCTCTGGTGGAAACTCATCTTCGTGAAAGGTTATCTTTTGGCTCTCTAGCACTTGCCCCACCATGTTGTCCATTTCCCCACTAGTGATATTTTTGGGTACGTACGCTTCATTCAACACCTTCATTAGAGCATTCCTATGCGCCTCAGAATTTTACAGCAGTGATAGGATGTATATCTGGGTGGGAGTTTTGTTCAGATGGTCTACCACAAAATATTTCCTTGCTTGTACCTTCCTCCAAATATCATCCAGACCGGTTTCAATGATGGGTTGTTTGGTAGTGGCTTCCTTGCTTGTTCCTCCCAAATTCTCAGGTGTATAGATTCTTCCAGTTCTTGTCATCCCTTGTGCAACACTAGACTCTTCCATTTTTGTCTCCCCTTTCCTCCTGGATTCGGAAACATAATCCCAAGGTACGACATTGGATTTAAAGGGCGGTGTGGATGCTACCGTCACAGTAAAGGGTGTGGTTACTTCTACTTCAAATGGAGCAGGTGTAGCTGCAGGTGTTGTCACTTCGATTTCGAACAAAGTTGATGCGGCTATATCAACTTCTACTGGTGGTTGTACCTGTACCACAATAGGAGTGAGAGTGACTGCAGGTTTCTTAGGGTCATCGCCTTCCTGAATAATCCCAATTGACCCTTCAGGATCCCATTCTTCATCAGTTTCTATCACATTTACTCCTTCACCACTATGTTCTGGGAGAGGGTTGTTACGGACATTGGGCGTGGCTTCCGTTGCTTGTATGAATTTGGTATCAATCAATGTCTGAATCTTGTCTTTAAGATTGCGACATTCATCGATGGTATGTCCCTTCATGCCGGATTGGTATGCACATGTTTTGTTTGGGTTGACCTACTGGGAGGAGTTTTCCATGGCAACGGCGGGAATATGGGTGACATATCCGGCGGCCTTCAATATTTTATATAACTGGTCGATGGGTTAAGAAATAGGGATGTATTGTCTGGGTGGTTTTCGATCAAAATTGGGCATGGGTTTTTGATAGTTTGGACGAGCTGGAGTTGAACGATAGTAGGCTGGTTGGGTGTTATAAATGTGGTAGGTGGTGGCGAGTTGAGGATATTTGGGAGGTGAAGGTTGGTATGTGGGTGGAGGTGTTTGGTACACAAATGGAGATTTTGGACCTTGGGCTACCATTACTGACACTACTTATTTCTTCTTTGATATGCCTCTCGATTGTAATGCTTTGTTCGTGGCCTGCAGTGCCTCAAAATTTGTTACCATTCCGGTTTTGATACCTTATTCAATCCTTTCTCCAAGCATGATGATGTCGGAGAACTTGTGATTCTCAATGACCATTAACCTCTCATAATATTGTGGATCTTGAGCTCTGACAAAGAATTTGTTCATCTTCTCTTCTTGTAATGGCGATCTGACCTTTGCTGCTTCTGACCTCCACCGAGTAGCATACTCGCGGAAAGTCTTTGTTGGCTTCTTTTTGAGATTCTCTATGTAGAATTCGTCCGGTGCATTTTCTGTATTGAATCAGAATCTATCCATGAAGTCTGATGCCATGCTTACCCAATTAGCCCATTTCTTGGGATTTTGACTTATGTACCAAGATAGGGCATCTCCAGTGAGGCTTCTCATGAACAGCTTCATGCGAATCCTTTCGTCCTTCCAACCCCTACAAGATTGTCACAGTAGGTTCTCAAATGTACCTTTGGGTCTCCCGTTCCATCAAACATTTCGAACTTAGGAGGTTTGTAACCCTCCGACAGTTCCACGTCTGGCTGAATGCACAAGTCCTCATAATTCAGACCTTCAATTCCTTTACCTCCTTCAACACCCTGGACTCGGCTTGTGAGCTTTTTGAGCTCTTCTGCCATGTTTTTAATGAGCAGTTCCTTCTCAGCGGATTCTGGACTCGGGTAGGGTTTCCACCTATATGGGATTATTTTGATAAATGCCGGTGTTCGGGTGTAGTGGTGATCATTGGTTGAATTTTGAGGATCGGGGATAGGCTGTGGGGTATTCTGAGGAGTGTTATAAGTGGTTTGTGCATATTGAGTCGGGAGATACTGGTGTTGAGGAGTTGTAGGTATGGGTAAAGGATTACGATTCTGGGGAGGTGTTGCATATTTCTAGGGTGCGGGAGGATTTTGTGGGCGTTGGTTTGGTGTGTTTTGAGAAGGTAATGGGTTTTGAGTGTTAGGTTGGTTGATATCTCGGATGTTTAGGGTGACGGAGATTTTGCCAAGTTGCGGACCTGCTCAAATTCCCCTTGAAATTCTAATATTTTCCGCTCTAGTTGGAGGACCAAATCATTTTGTGCTGGAGTATTCTGACCGTATGAAGTTTCAACATTCTCCACGTGGGCATTATTTTCTTTCAGGATACCACTCATATCATCCATATTAGACTTTCCCTTACTTTTTAGATTACTTGGAGGAGGAGGTGGTGGAGGGCCTCTGGATCTGGTGTGATATGCTGATGATGCCAGTATGTGTGAACCAACCTTGAGGAATGGGAATAATAAAAAAAAAAAAGAAAAACACAAAGGTAGCCAAGTCAATGAGAATTATGGAAAAGTATTTGCAGTATTTAAACACATATTGCGGAAATTTAAATTCGCGTCCTAATTTGGTAGCCTCGTTATGCCGGAGGTTAGCCTAGCGACAAGCAGATTTGGAGAAATTTAAAGCCAATAATTTCCCATTTCATTAACGTGATAAATAGGACGAATCTAAAACGACAATAAATAAATAAGTCACTAATGGCATTTTCCTTATTACATTCAAAAAGTAATTCTAAAACAAATAAACCTAATCTACTTGGTCCTAGAGGGACCTTCTCCAGGTTTGGCTTTCTTGGCTCCATTAATCAGGTTCCCAGGTCGCGCATGTCTAGTAGTAGGTATGCCCTTTCTAGATGCCCTCCTTCGTTACCCTCAGCGTTCTGGCAGTCTATGACTCTTTTCCTCATCTTCTCTTCTAACTCCATTAAACCCTGCTCCAGATACTCCAACTTTTTTGTTGACCTAGAAGACATTTCCCTCCATTCATTGATTGCCTCCATATCGATCTTGTGTTGTTCCAAATGCTCGGCCTCAGACTCGTGAACTCTTTTGTGCAGTCTTTTATACTTCACATGTGCTTCAACAACTTCATCTATGACTTTTTTTCCTCTACTAACCCCTGGATCGGCTATTCCTGCTATGCTATCATCCAACCATGATGGATAGAAATACACATGCCCTGCATGGTATCGATCTGGTTCGATGGTGTCCTTTTCCACAATGACCTTCAAGTGCCACATGTGTTGAGCTTCACATTTGTACGGGATGTCATCATCTTGAAAATCTTCTCTTTAGTGACTCATTTTGGAGACTCGCGGTATGACTTGTTTTCTATCAGCTTGTATCATGACCCTGATAGGAACATAGGGGTGTATGCCCCTTTACCCGATCAACACCAAATGTGGAACATCCCTGGATATGATGATGAATTCACTGGTAGGAAACCACTCGAACATCCAATGAACATGGTCCTCGGTCAAATTGTCAAAAAATTGTACCCATTCTATAGCATTCTCTGGTTGAGCAAACCTATCTGGGATACAGGTCATTCTTTTGGGGTGATGGAAAGCCACGTGATCATGCCATGGTCTCTGTGGAAACTCTTGGCGGTATTGGCCTCTTTGGAGATGTTCTGGCAACCAAATCTGTAGCAGCAAATTACAACCCTCGAAATGTTTGAACCCTTTCTAGCAACGATCCAAAGCCCGATATATTTCTTCTATAACCATAGGAACAATAGTGTACGTTTGTTCCTCGATTCCCTTCATTGAGTCTTTGATTACCATGGCCAGTCTGGTGTGAATCCTGTCCATTTTTCTTGGAAACACTATCATACCCAAAAAGCAGACGATGAACAAGAAAACCCTACGATGAATGAAACCCAGGGATGTGATGGAGAACTCGTCATGAAAGATATGGTAAGATTTGCTGTGTCTGTATCGTTCATAAAGGAATTCAAAAGGTATGTAGGACTTCTTCAAACATACCAAGTCGTCGTTCTTTCTTAAGCCCATTCTTTTGAGAAACCCCTGGGGGTGCGATTTCCGGTACCAATAAACCAGGACTGTCCCAAAAAAGTCCAGCAAATCCCCCTATTTCCTCCAAAACAGGAGTCATTTCTATGTTGCCAAAATGGAATATATCCCTTTCTCCGTCCCAGAACATAGTAGCAACTTCAATAAACATGTTGTTTGGTTGGATGTTTAATAAGGAAGGAAAGTTTTAGAGGACCCTTTTCACATGATTTTTGTCACTTGACGCAAGGTCCTCCCACCAATCTAGCAATAATGGTGGTATATCGCGGATCATGCCGAACCTGGGGACTTCGTGCCTCATTTTCTACAAAATAAACTAGGTTAGACCCTTTCCCCTCCGGATTCGACTATTTATACATTAACGATTAGCATATCGGCATTTATTTCTCCAAATAATGCACAGATCGTGGTTGCGTCCCTTGGGATTATGGAAACCCCGGTGGACTTTGGACAAGGCTTTACTTAAAGGGTTATTATGCGGACAACATATTAACCCAGGCTAGGTTTGACCATGATGCATGTAGAGTTATTATCAGAGTAAGGTTGCTATTGAGGTGTAGACTGGTACCCTCAAGAGGACCACTTGAAGGGGAAAGGCACGGAACCATCGACTGCATCGCTGATCGACTAGTTTTACCGCAAATAAGCCTTTCCAAATTCAAAAGGGTGATATAGGAAGAGCGCAAACACTCATCAAGTGTTGCTATGGTATTAATTACGCACGAGTGGAATATGATGTTGAGCATGATTTATGCAAGAAAGAGAATAATACGTTGTCAAGTATTTGCACGATGAAAAATGATAAAATGCGGTATTTAATAATTGTAAAGGCCTTTAAGAAATAAAATAAAGAGACAAGTCAGTCCATGGTAAAAAGTAATAAACGGGGAAGAGAAATCATATATGAATAAAGATAGACAAATAAATTCACATAGAGTGGGAAGGTAAATTCACATAGAGTGGGAAGGGGAAGGGGAAGGGGTGTGCAAGTATTAACGGAATAATAAAGACATGTTTAAAGACTAATTCACAAAACATGTTCGTTATGGTAAGAGCCTAAAAATATCCCCAGCGGAGTCGCCATGCTGTCGCTCCCCCTTTTTTCTGGAAAAATCGGGTTTCAAATATTTTTTGGGACAACTCCTATTTTGAGAGGGTAGGGAATTTGAATTGAAAGAGTCGCCACCTAACAGATTAAGGTGCGTTAGGGCACCTAGAGCAGATAACTCATATAACCAGTTTGCATCACCAGAGATCGGTTAAGCGCTCAAATTACCTTGAGGGGAAGGTGTTAGGCATTCCTCGAGGTCCACAACGGTGGGTCCTGGCCGAACTTAAATTAAGCGAATTAGTCAAAGAAATTTGGACAAATTAAATACTCGATTTATTTTAGAACAGAAATGTGGGGGTGTCCTAAGTTTTTTAGCCTATAGGATCACCCCGTGCAATAATTTGTACTTCCCTCAAGTCAGGGTGTTACTCATAGTACTTAGTACACGGACTATCATCTCCTTAGTACCCGATTACTATCTTAAAGTTGTTACTTAAGCGTTCTAGTTGATTCTAGCTCGTTCCCTATGTGTGCACTACCCGTCCCTTATCTATGGTCGTGGAGGTATTAGGACCTATATTTGGGATAGTTCTAGACCCAGTATATGTTGCTCAAAAATGTAAAATCTAGGCGACAAGCAAAAGAAATTAGGACTTTCGGATAAAAATCAAATAGCGGGGCACATTGACCTCCACACATAAAACAGCAAATGCACGCAATCGAATCAACAAACTTTGTTAACCTTAAAATCCTATAGGCAGGATATCTACTGAGAAAACAGAGTGCAGAGGCAGTTTTATTAAGACGAGTGTTAACACATGTTGTTTGCCTACTGATTTAATTCAGTATAATCTGCGCACTTTAGGCAGTAATACATCACAAATATAAACCCAAAATTATTATTAAGTCCTACAGATATATTGCCTAAGTGATTGACAATGGAGATTGAATTCAGAACTAATTAATGGAATCCTATAGGCATGATTTCTACAAGTTTATGGTTACAGACCTATAGACATGATTTCTAGGTGTAGCACTGATTTTAACTTTATAAAGACATGTTTTATTTTCCTTTTTAATCCTATAGGCATGCTTTCTAATTACTGTACTGACTTAAGTCCTCTAGGCGTAATTTCTAGGTTTAAAACTGGTTTTAGTCCTATAGACATGGTATCTATTACTGAATTGATTTAAATCCTATAGGCATTATCTTTAGGTGTGAGACTGCTTATTTATCCTATAGGCATGATTTCTAGGTTTGAAACTGGTTTTAGTCCTATAGACATGGTATCCATTACTGAATTGATTTAAATCCTATATGCATGATCTCTAGGTGTGAGACTGCTTTTTTATCCTATAGGCATGATATCTATTAAACCATGTATGGGCAGAAATTATGTAGATTGCCAGGAAAATGATTAAATCAAACATCAAGGTCTTATAGGGATGATTACTAATGCACATTTGTTGACCTTATGAACAGGACTTCTAATATGCAATTTAATCTCAACCCTATAGGCAGGATTTTTAATATGCAAATATAGAACTCAGAATACCATCATGAAAGTCCTATAGGCAGGATTTCTAAGCATACAATTTTTTAACAAATGAGCAGAATTAACAGTATAACTAAATCCTATAGGCAGGATTTCTACCTCGTTTAACAAAGAAAATAAGAAACCCCCAACTTTACTAAATATCCCCAGAATATGTTTATCACAAAGTTATTACATACCAAAATGAGTTACATAATAGTAATGGAACACTATAGGGAGCCTTAATTAGGTCATGATAAACCTGGAAACAGGCCTTCAAACCATAACAACAACATAGTGATTCATCCATAGCACATTAGAACTGGGTTTTAGTGTGTCAAAGTTCCCAAGGGCCTCAGGGACCTAGGGCAATGCTCATACCAAAACCACAAAATGAGAAGATAGTTCACAAGATATTGGAAAAACCAATTCCTAGTGTGTCAGAGTTTATAGGAGTCTCATGGGGACCCTGAGAAGTGCTCACACTGAGGTAGTTGAGAACCTAAGGGACTAAGAGTGCAGGATTAAAAAAATCAGTATACAAATGGAAGTAGGGGGACAGATTTCAAAACAATTTGATTTTAGAAGATACAAGGTTTTGAACACAGAATTGCAGGCAGAACTGCAGTAAGAAAACAAGCAAGGTTTGCAAAGTTGTTCATGCTCAAACACACAGTTTAAATAAGTTAAAATCTCGAAAACTCTAGTTAAGTTAGGTGTTCATGCTAGAATTTAGGACAACCTTATTAAACCAAACAGTCAGAACCCACACGAATCCAAAACATATTAGAAAGCAAGTTACCATAGCATATAAACGACAGAACAAGAAGCCTAGTAACAATACCATTTTCAGAGGTTTAAGACTAATTGACTACTTAACCTTCTCACATTATCCTAAAACTACCCAAATCAAGAACAGGTTCAGAACAACACATAGAAGACATGTTATGCACATTTCTTAAGAGGATTTATATTATTCAAAATAACCAATCTCAGACTAACATTATAAACTATAGGAGTAAAAGAGAATCATAGAAGCATAAAGGCAGAATCATGCTCAAAATAAAGTTCAAATATGTTGTTCGAACAACACAGATTGTGGAGACATAGAAAATAAAATGGCAAGGGGATAATGACTTACCAGTTAGGCCGGAAAGCAAGAAAATACACCATACTAGTTAAGTCCCGAATCAATAGGCCTTGGCTTTCAGCCGGCCAAGACCAGAAATAAACGAGTAAAGAGAACTAGAGTAAAGAGAATCTAAGTTTTCAGTGAGACTATTGAGAGTTTGAGTATGCCTAAAGGGGAAAGGGAGAAGGGTTTAAATAGTATTCAATTAGGCGAATAAATAAGGAAAGAAATCAAACACACATATACAGAGAAAGAAATTATCATATGCAATCAGTAAAGAAGAAAGAACTTTATAACCCTAGTTTTAGGTAAACCTCACCAAATCGACAGAAAATAAAGCCAATCAAATATACACTCCATGCGATGAACATATACAAGAAATTATTCAAAAAGAAACACCCAATGGAACCAGATCTAGTAAAAATTTAGGGTCTAAAACCCTAATTTAGGGTAAGTAAAAGAAATCGACAAAAATATGCGAATTTATGCATAAGAGGATGAATATAGACGGGATAACACTTAAAATTAAAGTTTGAACCAATTTTGGTTCGAATCAAAAGGGGATCTGAAAACCCTAACCTTAGGGTTAAGCACGAATCTGTGAGAGATACGAAAATAACTGTACTCACAATGAACACAGACGAAATAAACAACAACTTAAAGATTTGAGCCAGTGTTGGTTTGATTCTTACAAGATCCGCATGCCATATTAGGCAAGCAATTAGGTAATACCAAAAACGGGTACCCAGTAGGGAGAATGGGCCAATATGGTAAGGACATGAGGAGGGAATCTCATCAGAGACGGGATTAAGGGTGATTTTGGGTGACGGCAGGTTAGGGTTTTGAGAGGAGAGGAGGGGTTTGAGAGGATACAGAAGCGGCGGGTTTGGGTGAATGAGGATTAGGGTTTAGATGGGTGGGTTAATTAAAGGGCAGGTGCAATGTGGACCGTTGGTTTTGGAAAATCAACGGTCCTGATTCAGAAGGTCCTAGGTCGGGTATTTTTAGACGGGTATACGGATTGGGCTAACAGGTCCCGGGCTAAAGATATTGGGCTGGTAAGGGGTGTTTGGTTAGTCCGAAACTGTGGTTTTAGGTGGCTAGATTTTAAATATCCAATTTAACAAATAAATAATTTATAAAAAATAATTAATAAAATAACAAAATATCACTTGTGCATGAAAATGATTTAAAGTAATTACTTAACATCATAAAAATATGAAAAACCATTTTCTGTATAAATAATGTAATTATGCACATATATAGGCTATTATTGCAAAATATGCAATTTAGCCTAAGGATGAAAATATAATTATAATAAATAGATCCAAAAATATTTAAAGCTTAATATGGATATAAATGATTAAAATTAAATGATAAATCGTCATAAAAATTATTTTTGATTCAATTAATAATTATTTATATATTAAAAATGCAGGAATAAATTGATTAAAAGCCTTTAAAAATTATGGAAAAATACTTGATGATGCTCATGCACTATTTTGATGGTATATATGTATATTTAAAATATATGAGGAAAAAATTGGGTATCAACAACGAGACCCGACCTTGTGATAGCTCGTCATTGCTTTCAACCTAAGGTTAGGTTTGTTACTTACTTAGTACATGAGGTCGATTGTACTGATACTACACTTTTGCACATTGTGTGCAGATATTGGCTGCAATGTCGCTGTGTTCGATGGTTGCTAGATTTGAAGATGTACCCGCGTCCATGTTGCCGCTGCCTCTGTTGTTCGGGGTAGCCTTAGATTAAATTGTGTTGTTTATGTACTTTTCGAACAGACTATGCATTTATTTTATTTTTGCTCGTAAACTCTATTCTTAGAAGCTCATGATTTGTACTACCAGTCCTTGAAAAAAATATAATAGATTCAGATTATTTATTCTTTTTAATTTACTTATTAAGATTATTGAAATTTGATAGCTATTAGTTGGTTTACCTAGCAGGTTGGGTTAGGTGCCATCACGACTAGCGGATTTTGGGTCGTGACATGCAATTACCTACGTACTTTTATAGGACTTCACAAGACTTTCTAGACAGTTTTATTATTTAAAGGTTGATGAACTAAGAAAATATGAAAGATAGATATAGATCCATCAACTATTATATAGCAGTGTAAAAGAAACTAAGGAAAGACAAAAAAAAAATCTAAATTACACGAATGAAAAGATATTAGTCAAACTGGGACTCAAGAATAAAGTCTATAGAAGATTAAATATTCAATAAAAATAAATCTAAATCATACGAAAGGAAACATATTCATACATTGTAGTCTGCTACTTATAATCGCTAGAATACCTTGTGTATTACTAGTGAATTGAATATGCTGGAAATAAATTAATTTCAATAGGAGTGACGCATAATAGGTTTGGGAATTAGAATTTTGAGTTTAATTACTTATTGACTTGTGTCTGTTTCCATAATTCCAAGGAGATGGGAGTACCTTTTTTGGGGTATATAACTCAACTAATTAGTAGTATATAATATCAACCTCAAGTAGTCCCTTGATTTCAAAAACTCAGTTAATTGAAATTTAGCATGCTTAAAAAACCCCAGTATCTATAAGCTAATGTTTGGCTCAAAACGAACGGTATCACGACCTAAAGCAACACCGGCCAAGATCCAGTTGCTAGTGAGCTAAAGGCTAAAACTATAATTGATTTTATGTACACACTATAGTCATTGTACCACTAGAAAAAATGCGTAACACTTGAAATTCAAATTCAATTAACTAAAAAAAAAAAAGGATAACAAATTCGGCAGTTACTAGAGGGACAATAGAAAGACAGTAAACGGATGAACAAACCTAAAAACACAGCAACAAAAAATGAATGCAAAGACATCAGGGCTAAACCTCATGGCAATAAACAGAATAACTCAAGCTATAAGGAATTCTAACCAAAGATGTGGAAGATTGTTAGAGATGGAGATAAATTGAATTCGGTTGCAGGTCTATCGACACGATGCTTAGGTTATTCTGTGAAAAGTCTGGTATACCCTCACTCTGTAATTTATTAATAAAACAATACATCGCATAAAAATATATATGAGAGGTATTTAAATCTTTTTTTAAAATATTTTCCCTTCAGAAAATTAATAGAATGCGAGCCTCTACACTATTATAATTCTGAAATAATATATAAAATAATTTATGTACTCATATATCAGTTAAAAATATCATAAATAAGTTATTATATAATCTAAAAATTCGACATTGCAGTTTGATCAACCTTCTTAAATAGAAAGTTGGGAAGTTTTCTCTAAAGCCTGTATTATCATGCTGAGAACAATTAATTTTTGGGGAAGTGCACAGTTAGCCACTAATTAAAGATGTCTTTACTCTTTAGTCACTGCTTAAAATGTATTTACTCTTTAACCACTGCTTAATAAATTTTTACTCGCCCGGACAAAAATACCCCTGTTGTAGACATAGGTGTTGTGTAAATATTAAGGACATGATGTCCTTAATTTCATGAATACTGTGTAAATATTAAGGACAAAGTGTCATGTATTTGCACCTTCCGTTGTTAAAGTTTAGGACATCATGTCCTTAACTTTATATGTGCAGTGTAAATATTAAGGACATGGCGTCCTTAACTTCATGTGTGCAGTGTAAATATTGAGGACATAATGTCCTTAACTTGTATTTGCACTTTCTGTTGTTAAACATTAGGACCTCATGTCCTTAACTTCATATGTGCAGTGTAAATGTTAAGGACATGGTGTCCTTAACTTCATGTGTACAGTATAAATGTTAAAGACATAGTGTCGTTAACTTTATGAGTGTTGTATAAATATTAAGGACACGGTATCCTTAACTTCATGAATATTGTGTAAATATTAAGGACAAAATGTCCTGTATTTGCACCTTCCATTGTTAAACTTTAGGACATCATGTCCTTAACTTCATATGTGCAGTGCAAATGTTAAGGACATGACGTCCTTAACTTCATGTATGCAGTGTAAATATTAAGGACACCATTTTTTTAATATTTACACAGCACTCATGAAGAAAAGGTAAAAATATCTTTTCGTATTAATTTTAATAAAGTAATGGCTATTTTTGCTCAGCATTTAAAATACTGGATAAAAACTAAATACAATGTTAAAAAGTAGCTATCTCACGTTATTTCTACTTAATTTTTCCATTTGTTCAAGTTGAGCCCTATATTAATTGGGCCCAAGTTTGTTTACCAATTATTGTACACTCACGTGGCGTCGTCTGATTGAAAGAACCAACCCAAACACTAAAAATCCCAAACCTGTCTAAAACACATGACTCGCCCGACCCGTTCATATATACAATAAACGAAATTTTTATCGGAGAAGGCTCAAAAATATCCTTATACTTTCAACAATAGTTTAAAAATACCCTATGTGATACTATTTGGCTATCTAAGTCCCTACCGTTATACTATGATTCAAAAATGCCCCTCAGTTTGACGGATTGCCACGTGGCATCACCAAATTAAAATAACCTATCCCTTTTTTATAACCTGATTCAGTTAACTTAAACCCGGAACCCGATCCAAACAACCCCAACTTAAAACACCTCTATCTAAACATAAAAGAGACCTAAAATTATCGTTATACCCTCAATTAACAATTTCTCCAATTTAAATTTGTATTACATTCTTCCTCTTTATCATTCATGGCTGCCAAACCACCTTCATCCCAACCTCCACCTCCATCATTCCCTTCATTTTCATCACAATTAATAGAAGAAATTGAGTACTCTATTTTCTAGCTATTCCAAAATTGACTTTCCTCAAAGCTTTCATTAATGGTGTTTTCTAACTTATTTTTTACCCTCAAAATCGGATAATAATTGAATTTGAAAGTGATTTTAAGGATACATGGACTAATTTGATACAAAACTATTGATTAGATTTCAATTGAAATAAATAATGATAAAGTAAATGCAAATCATACAAATTGAACAATCTTAGCCTTGGAATGTTAATTACTCTCAAGCCAGGTACACCATGGGATTAGCCGCTTCAATGGGATCTTTTATTCTGGTCGGAGGAGAAATTACCAAACGTCTAGCATTCCCTCACGCTTGGCGCCAATGAGGTTTTTATTTGAGAGATTCGATCGGTGTCAGGATACAGAAGAACAAGAGCTTAAGAGAAATAATAATGATGTATTTCTTTGGGATTCGTATTACATTTTCTTCGATAAATTATCAGACCCCCATTATATAGTAGAGGAATCCTAGTTTAGGTACAATTCTATAAAAGGTAAAAATCTCTTGATTTGTTGATTGTCGGTTCCTTACTGATTTGCGCCGAGATTCCTGCAGTAATATTCGACTGGTCACGGATATTTTGGTCTTCTGTTGGTTATGCTAACAATTTTTCATCGAGCTCGTTCGGGGCTAAGGTCGACTCCGGGGTCACGGACTCAATGCTCTTGAAGGGAGGCGTTTTGACCCCGGGTTCTAGCTCAGTGGGACTCTTTGGGTCGATCTTCAGTCCTTGGTTCTCATGTTGCGAGCCTAACCTACCATGTCGTAGGCAAGATCGATTTCGACCATATAAAGAGTCCCTCATTTTCTTAGAGTAGACGACGAGAAACGGCATGAGCTTCCAATCCTAACTTTGGTACCCTGTGACAAAAATGACAAAATAGACGAAACGTCTCGTCAGCCAAGTCTTAGTGGCATTAAATGCTTGTTAGTTGTTGATCGAAAACTCATGGATGCGAACCGTCGCTGAAAAACTATAAATACCCCCTAATTCGTTCATTCAAACTTTACATCCAAACCTTCTGCCCTCGTACCTAAGAAATTTCAATACTTCCAAGCACTTATATTCTGGTTATTTTGAGATCTTTTATAAGAACTCTCATTCATCTTCATCTCAAACCATCAGTGTACTCTTTTAACTTCTTCTTTTTCCTCGCTTTTTTCTCCATCTTCCAAAGATATGGCGAAGACTTCAAAATCCGTTCCTCAAAAAGAAACTTCCTCTACCTCGCGGCCGGCTATCGAGGAAACCGTCTTGCGTACTGCTGCCGAGGAACCGGTACCCGAACCTCCTCTGAAAATGTTCATCCCCAGTGGGTGCCCGTTCAATGTTGATTTTAAGGTTGAAAAGTCATTTTCTATACCAGGCCGGTGCGAGGAGGTATCGAGGTACATTTGCTCGAGCACCGAGGATATTCTCTCCGAAGTCAAAAAGGATTGAAACTAGGTTGACAAACATGTGGTGTTTCCCGAATCTGACGAAGCCATCACCACCCACGTTGAGGGATTTTTATGTGTTTACACTTAACCCTTTATGATGGGCCCCTTGGACCCGGTTATCATCGACTTTTGCAAAATATATGAGGTAAGCCTCGGTTAAATCCACCCTTCTTTCTGGAGGATCATAATCCTCCTCCATTTTTCTATAAGCAAGATCAAAGGGTTCCCTTTCACTATCGACCACCTCATGCGTTTATACAGTCCCCGACTCTACCGGGGGGATTGATTAAGGTCGCCCTTACGGACGACAAATCCCTATTCTCATGTATCAATGAAGATTGGGATCAAAGTTGGCTAGGCCATTTTGTCCGAGTGAGGACCTCAGACTTGATCCCAACCGGGTACATGCTGTTCCCTGAGAAGTGGAACATGTCATGTAAGTATAATTGTCCTTCTAAGATTTTATTTATAGTTTTTTTTTCCTTTCTTTTTATCGGTGTTCTGTGGTGATGCAACTGTTTCTCGGGTCCCGGATGCAGTTCCTCGACTCAAGGAGTGGTTCGAAGGCATCGTATTACAAAGACCTTTTTCCGAGCGTTTGTGGAGCGAGATTTCAAAGGCCGATGGGGGGCCTGTTCACATGGTGAGATCCCTTTCATGAGTAAGTAATATTTGGGTTCCTTTTTGCATCATTAAGTTCTTACTTGTTTTATTTATTTTTTACAGGTTTGCCCAAAGATGTCAGATTGACGCCTTCCGCTGGTAAGGAGGACTTGCCTGATGAATCTCCTGCTCCAGGTCAGGCCGGAGAAAAGAAGAGGATAAGGTCTCTGAGCTCCCCGAGCTAGGAGAAAAAGAAACCAAGTAGGAGGCTAATCCACAAGCCAAAAGAAAATTCCAACTCCCAAATACTTGATTCGGACTCCCTCTATCGGCTCAGGGACGAGTCTGAGGAGGATGAAATTTTAGTGGCCCGGGATCCATCGGTCCCTGAAGAATAGGCATCAACCGAAGAAAGGACGATAGAGGCCAATCCCTCCCAAACTCAAGGGGTCGATGCATCAGTGAGGGTTGAGAACCCTCAAGACGCCGGTTCTCGGTGCCATCGTTATAACAGAATCACCTTCGTTCACAGACTCAATGTTCAGTGAAGCTCAGGCGACGAAGGATTGGTCAAATGATGGGGGCCTGAGGAGACAACGATCCCGTCCAAAGATTTTTTGATGGCGTGGATTCTATTGCCACGGAGGATGTCACTGGATTGGGTGATTTAGAAGTACCAAGAAAAGTCTTTGTAGATACCCAATTTTGCCTCATATATTTTTTCAAATAATATATATACTTTCAAAATACCATTTTGCATTATTATTTAATTTACCAAATTTACGCAAGCACTTCTTATAATTTTCCATAATTTTAGAGCTTTTAAATTAATTTTCTTGCATTAATTTACATAACAATTCATTAATTATCCTTTTAAATTATTTGTGATGAAATAATCACTTAAAATTATTATTTGCATTCCTAATACATTTTTTGAAATATTTTCACTTCATTATTATATAATTACAATTGTATTTTTAGGCTATTTGCATAAATTTGCAATAATAGCGTATATTTTGCATTATTATTGCAATTGACATTTCATGTAGGGTCAATAATATTTATGTTTTTTAGTCTTCTATCATTATTTAAAGTATTAATTTACATAAGCAGCAATTTTTATATATTTATTTAGCTATTTTATTAAATTATTTTAATTTAAAAGAGCTGGCCCAATTTTGAGCTATTTTCGGACCAGACAAACCCAAATCCCTGGCCCAAAACCTAAAGCCCAATCCCAAGCAACCCTGCCCATTCTAAAACCGACCCAGACCCCCCCTTAAACAACAGTCGTTGATAAAAAATGATCAACGACTCACAACCTTCAACCCCCTTCTCTTATAACCCAATCCCTAAACCCTAGAGACCATTGTCTCTGCCTAGCCGCCCTCAAACGCTTCTCCCCCACCAAAAACACTAATCGCGAACTTCTGCAAATATTCTCCTAATCCTGGCTACAATGGGATTCTCCCCTCATTTACTTGCCATATCAGTGTTTTTTCGCTACTAGATGTTTCTCCATGGTATTTTTTAAAACTTGCCTAAACATGGCAAGTACTATCTCTCTGATTCTGACCGATCAATTCCAATATTTTTTTGAATCTGGGCCATATATTGTCTACATACATTCAATACCATATTGTGTGAGTCCGATTTCATTTGGATTTCTGTTGATTTACACTTTCCCTAAAAAATAGGGTTTCCTGGATTTCTCTCTTAAATCGATTTTGAATTGATTTGCATATTTTCTTTCCTTATTTGTTGTTTAATTTACTTTGTTTTCTTGTATGTTCATTCAAACTTTACTACTATATAAACACCCATTTCCCCTCTTGGGACAGACTTTGAATCGATTTTTCTTCACTAAAAATTGGGTTTTTTGCTGATCTCTTATTATGTATTATGTATTGTCCGGCTGAAATCCAAGGCCATTAACACCTTATTACTTAACCTGTTTTGGGTGCGAGCATTTCCCTGAGTTCATCGAAGCTCTTGGGAACTTTGACGCATTGGGATTCTGGGTTTTTTGTGGAAGTTTATTCTTTACTGTTCTTCGCTTAACTGGTGAGTTACTAGACTTTGTAATTTCATTCCTATGTATCTATGATTTGCATATATTTTCACTCCTGGAGTTCATATGTTTAATATGTTTCTAGGTTGTTTTGTGTGCAATTCTGTTTGCTTTCTTCAATTTTTTTGGGTCTCTTTAACTTTTAGCTTCTAGCATGCCTAAACTTGGTTCTATTAAGTTAGATATTTTCCAAGTCTGACTAGTCAATATGTTAAGAATTACTACTATTATGGACCTGTACACTTGTCAGCATCTCTTAGTGTTTAATTTTTCCATAGGCTATCAATCTTGTTGTTCGAATATGCTTTGCCTACATAATTCGTGATCTCTTTCGTTAGCTAGTCAATTGTGTTCAAAACCTGAATGTGTACACTCACTACATGGCACAAGTCCATTGCCCTATCCTATTCTGAATTTCTGTGGTGATAGCTTGCATATCTAACATGTTTTGATCTTGCTCTCTATTAGTGTGCCCTTTAGCATGTTTTAACTCTCTGATTCACCAGTAGTTGTAATATGCTTTCATCATGTCTAAATGTTGTTCTACTACCTAATTAGTATGACTGTTTCATAACATTAGGACTTATACTTAGCATAATTTAGACCTCTTCCTTTATTATGAGTCTGTGTATGCTACTTTCACCAATCCTGCAAACATGTTCTGCTAATGTGTGACTACTTATGCACTATGTGTTGAACTTGTTCTTTTGAATCTTTGCTAAGTCTGTTTGATAATCTGCTCTATGTGCTCAACTTGATTATGTTTGTACCCCCTCAGATTTGCCTCTCAACCTTGGTTTACTATCCTTCACTTGCCCCCTGGGATCTCTTGAGTTCTCATTCATAGCCGGCTGAAAGCCAAGGATACCTAGGTTCTATCATTGACATCCCTAGTGTGAGTAGTGCTCAGGGTCCAATTGAGACCCTTGTGAACTCTGACACACTAGGGCTTAATCCTTAGTCATTCCTTAAATCTCAAACTACTCCTATTCATCCCACTCTATCCTGTTATCTGTTGTATTGGTTGATACTTGTCACTATGGTCAAATAAACTGACTTTGGGCTCCTCTATGGATTCTGGAGTCGTGTGTTGAATGTGGCTCCTTATTAGAGGCCTGGATATGCTGTGTGAGAGCTATTGAAGGCCTAGAAAATGCTGGGTATTTCATTCTGAGCCTACTGTAGGCCTATTGTCGTTATTGTGTAACATTTGTATTTTACTCATTATTGGGTCTGTAATAACTTTTTGTATAAATGATTGGGGTGTTAGTAAAAAAGGGGAAAATGGGTAGAATTTAATATTTTCATGAAAAAATGGGTAGATAATATGCCTATAGGACTTGGTATATTTATTTGCTATATGTGTTGTTCAACTACTATGTACACTATAGAAACCATGCCATTAGAGGAAGCGCGCGCGCGCACACACACACATACACTGTCTGTTAGCAAACATGAGTAGAAAATGCTACAATTACATTTATTGCTATGTGTTATTAGAAAACCTGCTTATAGGAATTAGTTGTCATTGATGTTTCTTCATGCCTATAGGATTCCAATTACTCTACTTGGCGTTATTCACCTAGAAAATATGCCTATAGTGTTAGGATGTGAAAATAAAATAAGCTATAAAGTACTATGTGTTAGAGATCCTTCCTATAGGAAATAATTGCTCGCTATAAGTGGTTAATACTAGATGATGCCTATAGTTTTAGTATGAATAATTTTGGGACTTCTCCAAGAATATTTTGTTACACCCAACTGCGTCGATCACTTAGGCATAACACATATAAGATTAGTAACTTAAACTTGCAATAACCAGCTTGTAATGCTTGAATAATTCTATCTATGAGTGATATCTTGCCTTTGAAACGGCCTGCATGCTTTAACTCAAAAATCATCTAGAAAGCATTTCTATAGGTTTGAGATTCTGGATTCTGAAACTTCCTAATTGGCATATGTGTTTGCGTGCATTTGCTGCTTAAGTGTGGAGGTCAATGAGAGTCCTTAATTGCTTTTATGTGAAGTCTTTATATGTTTTGCTTGTCGCCTAGTTTTTTGCATTTTTGAGCAGCCTAGATAAGTTCTAGAACCATCAAAATAGAGGTCCAAAACCTCCTAGACCATAGGTATGGGACGGGTAGTGCACATGTAGGGCACACTTTAGAATTGAATTAGAGTGCTCTTATGTAAAAAACTTTAACATAGTAATTGGGTAGCAGGAGATGATAGTGTGTGCCCGCTGAATAATATGAGTAACACCCTATCCCAAAGGAGTTACAAAATATTATTTATGTTGCACGGGGTAATCCTTTAGGCTATAAAACTTAGGATCCCCCCCCTTCCCTATCTTTCTCTCTGGTAGAAGTAAAACTATTGTACCTCTGCATTCGCATTATTGGCTTTGTAATAAAAATAATTAGACGTTTATATTCTCTTTTCTTACTTGATCACATATCCTAATCCACATAATTTATGTTCGTTTGGGACCCACAGTTGTGGACCTCGAGGAATGCCTAACTCCTCTCTTTGAGGTAACTTGAGCCCTTACCCGATCTTTGGTGGCGTTGACTAGTTAAACTAGAATCATTTGCAAATTGGTGCCTTAACGCACCTTAAAAATCATTAAGTGGTGAGTCTCCTCTTTTATTACCTCCTTAAAAGAGTTGTCACATGTCGAAACCCGATTTCGCGAGAAAAAAGGGCGAGACAGCATGACGACTCTGCTGGGCAAATACTTAGGCTCTTACCATAGCAAACTTGGCTTATGTGGATCAGTCTTCTTTGTTATAAACACGCCTCCCTTTTCCATATTTATTTTCTACTACACGCACACCCCTCTCCCATTTCCTTTTACCTGTTTAATTTGTTGTTACATGTACATCCTCTCCCATTTTCCTTTTACTTGTTTAATTCGTTGTTACACGCACATCCCTATCCCATTTTCCTTTTACTTGCTTAATTTGTTGTAATATATACATCCCTTCCATTCTCCACCTTCCTTTGCTTAAATTGGTTATAACATGCATATCCCTTTTTTCAATTCACCTTTATTTCCTCTAAACTGCTCTTCATTTTTTGAAAGATTGTTACGTCATGTCTCTCCCGCCCCTACTCCCTTGCTTGATTTATTAAATTCCCTATATTCCACGAACTAACTTCTTCTTTTGTTTTCTTTTTCATCTTTTATGTTTTATCTTAATAATGTATTTATTGCTTTTACATATTTACCATGCAAATACTTGACTACGTGTTACTATCTCTGTATAAAGCATGCTCCACATCATATTTCACTCGTTCCCAATTAATAACATAGCAGCACTTGATGAGTGTTCGCGCTCTTCCAAAATTATCTTTTTAAATCGGAAAGGCTTATTTGTGGTAGACTAGTCGATCAACGGTGCAGTCAATGATCCCATGCCTTTCCCTTTCAAGTTGTCCACTTGAGAGTACCGGTCTAGACCATTCTAGAGACCTCACTCCAATATCAACTGTGCATGCATCGTGTCAGCCCTAGTATGGGTTAGAACGTTGTTCATGTGATAACACACTAAGATAAGCCTTGTACAAAGTACGATGGGATTTCCAGAATCCCAACGGACACCATAACGTTATGTGCATTACTTGGATAAAACATGTCGGTATGTTTATCATTAATGTATAAATGATCAAATTTGGAGGGGGAAAGAGCTAACTTTGTTTGTTTGCAGAAAATGAAGCACGAACTCCCCACGTTCGGCATGGTTCAAAACATCCCACCTTTGCTGCTTGATTGGTGGAAGAACCTCTCACCTAGTGACAAGAATCATGTGAAAAAGGTCCTTGGTAATTTACCTTCCTTATTGGACATCCGGCCAAATAGGGCATTGATTAAGGCTGCCACTATGTATTGGGATGAGAAAAGGGCTGTCTTCCGTTTTGGTAACATAGAAATGACTCATCTCTTAGAGGAAATAGGAGGTTTCGCTAAGATTCCATGGGATAGTCGGGGTTTATTAGTGCTAGAAAATCGCACTCCCCACGGTTTTTTGAAAATGCTGGGTTTCAAAAAAAATGATGAGTTACTCTGTCTGAAGATGTCATACATCCCATTTGAATTCCTTATGAGCATTATGGGCATAGCAAGTCATATCGCCTTCATCATGATGAACTTTCCATCACTTCCTTGGGTTGGACGCACCGTCGAGTTTTTGTGTTCATTGTCTGCTTCTTAGGGTTGATGATATTTCCGATGAAAGAGTAAAGGATCCACACTCGCTTAGCCATGATTTCTAGGACTCTAATGTAAGGAATCGAGGGACAAACTTACACTATCATCCTCATGATCTTGGCCGAAATGTACCGCGCTCTAGATCGATGCAAGCAGGGGTATGGACACTTTGAGGGTTGTAATTTGTTACTGCAAGTTTTGTTATTAGAACATTTCCAGAGGAGACAATATCGCTAAGAGCTCTGCGATGACCATTGAATGACTACATAGCCTACCATCATCCAAAGAGAATGACAATTATCCTAGACATGTTTGCACAACCTGGAAGTGTTGTGGGTGAGTGCGTTTATTCAGCAATCTGACTGACGAAAAGGTACATTGGATGTTTGAATGGTTCCCTAGCAGTGAGTTCATCATCAGATCAAGAGAGACTACTCACCTAGTTGTAACAACCCGACCGGCCGTTTTGAGAATTTAAGATCCGTTCGGTGGCGTAAGGTCTTGAACAGCTTCACATTGTGTATATCGACCAGTGTGCGTGGTTGGATTCAGTTACCAGATTCCGGAGTCAAATTGGAAGGAAAATTTCAATTTTTTAAGCTTAAGTGATGAAAGTTGATCGGAGGTTTGACTTTTGAGTGAACATCCTCGGAATGAGTTTTTGGGTGATGTCAACAGCTTCGTATGATGATTTTGGACTTAGGCGCGCATCCAGAATTGGTTTTGGAGGTCCGTAGAGTAATTTGAGGTAATTCGGTGAAAGTTAGAATTTCGGCGATTTTGGCTGATAGGTAAAATTTTGATATCGGGCTCAGAATGGAATTCTGAGAGTGGTTGTAGGTCCGTTGTGTTATTTATGACTTGTCTGCAAAATTTGGCGTCATTCCGGGTTGAATTGATAGGTTTCGGCACGAGTTTTGACATTTGAAGATTTGAAAATTTATAAGTTTGATTTTTTGTTTGATTCATCATTTTGGTGTTGTTTTATGTGATTTGAAACCTTGAGCGAGTCCGTGTTAGGTTATATTACTTGTTTGTTTGATTAGATGGGGTCCCGGGGGCCTCGGGTGTGTTTCGGATAGACTTCGGGTCAATTTTCCCTCATTTTTCGCTGCTGATTCTGCCTTCTGATTTTCTTCTATGCGATCGCATAGTAGTAGAAGCGACCGTGTAGTGTTGCTCTGACCTGCCAAGTTTTTCTTAATCGTGTTCGCACAAATTCATTCACGATCGTGGAAGTCCACCTTCTTCTTCTGTCTGTTTTGGGCAGACAGTTTATATCTTCAAGATCGAGGGTTAAGCCATTTTTATCACATTTTGACTTCTAGAGCTCGGTTCTTAGCGATTCTTTGAGGTTTTTTCATACAAATCGAATGGGTAAGTATTCTTCAACTAGAATTAAATATATTCCATGAAATTAGTCCTTGTTTTTATCATTTAATTTGTGTTTGAGTTGAGGAAAATGTGGGTTTTGAAAGAAATTTTCTAAATTGAAAAATCACGATTTAAGGGAAAACATGATATCGGAATTTGATAAATTTTGTATGGTTGAACTCATATTGGAATGGGTAATCAGATTTTGTAAAATTTGTTGGGTTTCGTGGTGTGGGAAGGCCCGGGGGTTGACTTTTTGGTCGATTTTTATATTTTTGTAAAGATTGAAACTTTATTATCCGGGATAGTTTCTTACAAGTTTTATGTGTAATTTGAAGTTGTTTTGGTTGATTTTGAGACGTCCGGAGGTCTTTTCACCCGAGAAGTTCATTTTTAGAGTATCAGGTTATCGCCGTCGAGGTAAGTATCTTGCCTAACCTTGTGTGAGGGAATTACCCCTTAGGATTTAAGTCTTCTATGTTGATTGTAGTCAGTGTACGCGAGGTTACGAGTGCGTACTCGGACTTATTTGTAATAGCTTGGATTTTTAGGATTCTTATGACCTTATATTTCCTATGTATGAAGTTATAATTGTTATGACCGAGTTTCTGGCTGCTAGTATCATCTCTTCCTGCTTGAGTTAGATTTTCTTGCTTCTAGTTTCTTTTGTCGTTTATTTGATCTTAATTGGCTTAACTGAATATTCTACCTCTTCTACCATCATGATATATTTCCCATCATAAACTGCCTGCTAAACTAGAATTAGTATAACCTCGTCCTATAATTGTTTAGCCGTAACTGGAATATATATACGTTGGTGTCAAGCATACCCGTGAGTCGTATACTGTGATTTTTATGATTTTCTCTTGAGTGATAATTAGTTTTAGTTTTATAATCATCCGTGTTGATGATATCTCCTTGGCATGTCCTATTATTAAGCATTGTTCAAGCTGAGTTTTATTCCGTGAAGCTAATTGTTTAAGAGAGATTGGTTATAGTTGTTTTCCCTTGCTGGGATTATTTGGTTTCTTCTTGTTATGAACTTGAATATTGATAATCGTTGCTATATTTGCTTTGTTTTCCCCTCTCTACACTGTTTCTCTTGTTCTTGGCATTTTCTTGAGTGGCTACTTCTTTTGAGTGAGTTTTACCATTCTTGTGATTCAAGTTCTTGTATTGAATTGCGCGTCGCATTTGACATTTCTGTCTTTTGTTGCTTTTTTGCTTGTTGTGGCAATGTATGATGTTTCTGTCGTGTTCTGGTTGCTCTCTCTGTTGGCTGCATTGCATATTTAAATTGGGACTACCGACGTATTCCAGGAACTTTCCCCCTGTACTGCATGACTAAATTCTGAGCTAAGGGACAGAATCCCGGTTGTTTTATATTGAAGGAAAACTATGTTTGAAGGACAATTATTGAAAAGTAAAGTTGAAAGGCATTTACCTTGAAGGAAACTATGTTTGCAAATCGTTTTATCTTGGAGGAAATTATGTTTGAAAAAAATTTACTAGAAAGGTACATTTGAAAGGCTTTTATTGAAAGGAATTTCGTTTTGTAAAGTATATTTATGTATCTTTGGAGGAAGTATATTTCAAAGGAAATTTTCACACTAAAATGATTATATTTTTAAAAAGCTTTCAATATAAACTTGCGGGTGAAAAGTTTTACTCGAGGATTTGACCAATTTATTTGGTTTTATTAGCTAAGGCCTGATGTGAGCAAACTAATGCAGTGCTGAGTTACTAGTGTTCCTTTTGTGTTGTGGTTTCCGGTTTGTCTTGTATTCCTGTCCATTTTTCTGTGTATTATTATGATGTTCTGTTGTTGTTTGTTGTACTTCCTTCCGCATTGTAGTTGTTCTATTATTTAATATCTTGTGTAGTTTTTAGATAGATTTCATATGTTGTCATTTTATACATATATATACATGTTTAATTATTAGACCATCGAGTGTCTTGAATCGTCCTCGTCACTACTTCACCGAGGTTAGTCTTGATACTTACTGCACACCGCTGTGGTGTGCTCATACTACTCTTCTGCGCATTTTGTGTAGATTCCAGGTTTTTGCATAGCCGGGCGTTTGATTGTTAGCAGTGCGGTTGCTGTTGTGGAGACTCAGGGTGAAACCGCTTTAGCGTTCACGGTTTCAGAGTCACCTTCTTATACTCTTTTTCATACACTGTTGTATTTATTCCGGACAGTGGTAATTAGAGATTTTAGTGTAGATTCCTTAAAGCTTATGACTTGTACTCGCCAGTTTTGGGAAGGAGTGCAATGTATAGCGATTTATTTCAAAAAGCATTTAAAGTTTTTTAATATTATGTTTCATGTTCATTTAATATTAGGCTTACCTAACCCTTAAGACTAGGTGACGTAACAATACCCAACGGAGGGAAATTTGAGTCGTGACATGTTGGTATCAGAGCTCTAGGTTCATAGGTGCTATGAGTCATAAGCGAGCTTGGTAGAGTCTTGAGGATCGGTACGGAGATGTCTGCACTTATCTTCGAGAGGCTATGGGACTATTAGGACAATTTCACTTCCTTCATTCCTATCATGAGAGTTCATTGACCTTGAAGTTAGAAATTGCCGTTCCATTCTCTCGTTGACAGTGAGGACACGATATGCCACTCCTGATAATATTACCCCCGGGGTAGAGGTCGCTAGGGGCAGAGGCAGAGGTCGACAAGAAGCACGTGCCTCAGTTAGGGAACCTACCAGAGCAACCGTTGAAAATTCGCCAGTAGTTCCAGTATGGGGATAAGTACTGAAGGTGCCTTTTGTTACGCCTGGACTTCAAGAGACCGGGGCACAGTTTTTGAGTATATTGTACATTGACTCAAGCGGGAATGACTCTATTGCACCGGTTACTCCACATATCAGGGGAGGAGTTCAGAATCCCGCCGTCTACACTCCAGAGCAGCGAGATCATGTTGGTCAGGTTCCAGGTGTCATGGAAGTACAACATGTGGTTTCAGTTCAGCCGTAGTTAGGGCAGTAGCATCAGAGGAAGAACAACTTAAACTTGAGAGGTGCAGAGAGTACCACCTTCCAATCTTCCAGTGGATGGGTGACAGATGATGCCCAGGATTTCTTGGAGGAGTGTCACTGCATTCTTCGAACTATGGGTATTATGGAGACGAGCGAGATTTCTTTTGTCACGTCTCAGTTCGGAGAAGTGGTTTGTCAGTGGTGTCGGGCATATGAGTTGGGGTAGCCCGACCGAGTCAGCTTCCTTACACGGGGTCAGTTTTCAGAGATGTTCTTGAGGGAGTTTGCACCTCAGTCCCTCCGAGAGGCAAGGAGCATGGAGTTTGAGCAGTTGCGTCAGAGCACTATGTCAGTATTAGAGTATGCCATCAGATTCAGTGAGTTGGCCAGGTATGCACCTCCCTTGGTTGCTTCAGTTAGCAAGCGATTCTGTAGGTTCATTGAAGGGTTCAGGCATGATATTCGGTTCAGCATGACTCGAGAGTTGGAGTTAGATGTTTCGTTTCAGCAGGTGGTAGGGATCGCTCACCGGTTAGGGTGCATGTGGGGCCGCGAGCGAGAGAACAGACGAGTTCAGGAGATATAGTACAGGGAGGCCTCATAGGCCGGGGAGATCTACTGGTCCTTATTATGGAGACAAGGTACGACAGAGTATAGGCTTTGTGGGTCAGCCATTTCAGTTTGCATTACTAGCTTCGCATGGGGTTTCAGGTACTCATGGGTCTCAGAGTACTCGTGTGCAGTTGCCACAGCCACGTTAACAGAGAGGTTGTGTTGAGTGTGGGGGTACCGGTCACAGGGTGAGAGGTTATCCCAGGATCCAAGCAGGTGAGTCACAACAGGGTATTCAGGTGAGTAGAGGGTGCCAAGAGGGGGAGGCCCGACCCGTTTATGTGTTTCATATAGTAGGCTGAAGGCCGTTGTTCTAGATGTTACCATACATGCATGTTTTGATCTATTGCAGAGGTGCACCATTTGTATTTCACTATAGTTATGTTGGTCGGGACGAGTTTCCCTTATTTGTTGCTTCATTTCTGAGTGAGTTTCATGCTTTGCACTTTATTTTCATGTTTGCTCCTGCTTGGAGATTTTATGAGCAGTAGCCCATGTCTATCATTGTTTATATTCATCATTGATAGTGGTGGGATTAGAAGTGAGTCCTTGTTGTTCATCATGGTAATATTTATGCGATTTTCCTAAGTATTTTGGTTACGGGCTGTGAATTGATACTCCATCGAGATGTGAGTTAGGTGAGAGTTATGATTTTATTAGCTGAGACGAGTCAGTGGGAGATTTCAATTGGTATGATATATATTCGGTATGTGACCTAGAGTTGCGGCGAGACATTCGTGATATTTTGTGATTTGATATGTTTGGACCGGGCTGAGTACACCGGTGGAAGTTATATCAGGATGGGATCTTTATGATTGTTCATTTGATTTAACTCCTTCCTTGTTATTTTGTTATGTAGGTTAGTATTGATAGAGGTATTGTGCCTGTCGGTCTTGTTTGATAGTTTCCTTATGTGTTTTCTTTTCATATTCAGTCATTTTTGTTATGTGTTCCCTGAGTCCCAGCTTGCGGGATGTGTGCCCAGTGGTATTATTTATGGTTTGGTGATTCAGATGTCTAATAATGAAATCTTCATGTTTATTGCATCATTATCAGTATTATGGGGCTTGGAAACAGAGTTTTTTCCACATATGAGGCAAATCGCCCGTGCTAGATTGATTTCACGCAGCTATTGTGATCCAAAGTGTTATTATGAGCCTATGTGTGGTGTGCTATATTGTGTGGTCGTGACTTGTGGGTGTAGTCATAAGTTGATGTAGCTGGTTGAGGTTTATGTCGGATATGGATTTAGAATCGGGTCTTTTGGAAATGAGTAGAAGGTGAGAAATTGAGGTATGAGGCTTCTCGGTGGTGATAGGAAGGATAAATTACAGTTTTGATGCCATCATCATGCTTATGTAGGTTGGGGTGACGTGGGATTACCTGTGGGTGTGTGTTGGAAGTGCGCATTCAGTGATTCGATGAGTTCGAGGTGAATCTTGGCACGTTCGAGGACGAACATTTGTCTTAAGAGGGGGAGAATGTAACGACCCGACCGGTCGTTTTGAGAATTTAAGCTTCGTTCGGTGGCGTAAGGTCTTGAACAGCTTCACATTGTGTATTTCGACCTGCGTGCGTGGTTGGATTCAGTTACCGGATAATCCGAAGTCGAATTGGAAGGAAAATTTCAATTTTTGAAGCTTAAGTGATGAAAGTTGACCGGAGGTTTGACTTTTGAGTGAACGGCCTCCGAATGAGTTTTGGGTGATGTCAGCAGTTTCGTATGATAATTTTGGACTTAGGTGCGCGTCCGAAACTAGTTTTGGAGGTCCGTAGAGTATTTTGAGGTAATTCAGCAAAAGTTAGAATTTCGGCGATTTCGGCCGATAGGTGAAATTTTGATATAAGGCTCGGAATGGAATTTCAAGAGTGGTTGTAGGTCCACTGTGTTATTTATGACTTGTCTGCAAAAATTGGCATCATTCCGGGTTGAATTGATAGGTTTTGGCACGAGTTTTGATATTTGAAGATTTGAAAATTTATATGTTTGATTTTTGGTTTGATTCATCGTTTTGGTGTTGTTTTATGAGATTTGAAACCTCGAGCGAGTCTGTGTTAGGTTATATGACTTGTTTGTGTGATTAGAAGGGGTCCCGGGGGCCTCGGGTGTGTTTCGGATAGGCTTCAGATCAATTTTCCCTCATTTTTCACTACTGATTCCGCCTTCTGGTTTTCTTCTATGTGATCGCATAGTAGTAGACACGATCGCATAGTGTTGCTCTGACACGCACAGTTTTTCTTAATCGTGTTTGGATAGGTTCGTTCGCGATCGTGGAAGTCCACCTTCTTCTTCCTCGTGTTCGCCTCCCTCAGAATGCGTACGCATAGTGATCCCATGTTGTGCACCAAATTAATTCTTCTACACGATCGCATTCCCTGCTTCGCGATCGCGTAGTGTGGCGTTGGGCAGCAGATACTTTTCTTATATGTGATCGCATAAATTCCTTCGCGATCGCATAGAACCTTTTTGTCCAGTGACATTTTTCCTCTATGCGATCACATGTAATCTCTCGCGATCGCGACGCTTTAAATCTAGGCAGATAGTTTATATCTTCAAAATCGAGGGCTAAGCCATTTTTATCACATTTTGACTTCTAGAGCTCGGTTCTTGGCGATTCTTTGAGGTTTTTTCACAAAAATCGAATGGGTGACTGTTCTTCAACTAGAATTAAATATATTCCATGAATTAGTCCTTTTTTTTATCATTTAATTTGTGTTTTGAATTGAGGAAAATGTGGGTTTTGAAAGAAATTTTCTAAATTGAAAAATCATGATTTGAGGGACCAAATGATATCGGAATTTGATAAATTTTGTATGGTTGAACTCGTATTGGAATGGGTAATCGGATTATGTAAAATTTTCCGGGTTCCGAGGTGCGGGTCTGGGGGTCAACTTTTGGGTCGATTTTTATTTTTTTGTAAAGATTGAAACTTCATTATCCGGAATAGTTTCTTACAAGATTTATGTGTATTTTGAAGTTGTTTTGGTTGATTTTGAGCCGTTCTGAGGTCTTTTCGCCCGAGAATTTCATTTTAGAGTATCTGGTTGTCGTCGTCGAGTTAAGTATCTTGCCTAACTTTGTGTGAGGGAATTATCGGATTTGAGTCTTCAATGTTGATTGTAGTCAGTGTACGCAAGGTGACGAGTGCGTACTCAGACTTATTTGTAATAGGTTGGACTTTTAGGATTCTTATGACCTTATATTTCCTGTGTATGAAGTTATAACTGTGATGACCAAGTTTCTGGTTGCTATTCTCATCTCTTCCTGCTTGAGTTAGATTTTCTTGCTTCTACTTTTCTTTATAATTTATTTGATCTTAATTGGCTTAACTGAATATTCTACCTCTTCTACCATTAGGCTATATTTCCCTTCATAAACTGCCTGCTTAACTAGAATTAGTATAACCTCGTCCTATAATTGTTTAGCCGTAATTGGAATATATATACATTGGTGTCAAGCATACCCGTGAGTCGTATACTGTGATTTATATGATTTTCTCTTGGGTGCTACTTAGGTTTAGTTTGATAATCATCCTTGTTGATGATATCTCCTTGGTGTGGCATGTTACTGAGTAATGTTCAAGCTGAGTTTTATTCCGTGAAGCTAATTGTTTAAGTGAGATTAGTTATAGATGTTTTCCCTTGCCGGGATGATTTGGTTTCTTCTTGTTGTGAACTTGAATATTGAGAATTGTTGCTATATTTGCTTTGTTTTCCCCTCGGTACAATGTTTCTCTTGTGCTTGGCTTTCCTTCAGTGGCTACTTCTTATGAGTGAGTTTTACCATTCTTGTGATTTAAGTTCTTGTATTGAATTGCTCTTCGCATTTGGCATTTCTGTCTTTTGTTGCTTTTGTGATTATTGTGGCAATGTACGATGTTTATGTCGTGTTCTGGTTGCTCTCTCTGTTGGCTGCATTGCATATTTAAATTGGGACTACGGATGTATTCCGGGGGCTTTCCCTCCTATATTGCATTGCATATTTAAATTGGAACTACGGACGTATTCCGGGAGCTTGCCCCCTGTACTGCATTGCATATTTAAATTGGGACTACGGACGTATTCCGGGACCTTTCCCGCTGTACAACATTGCATATTTAAATTGGTACTACGGACGTATTCCAGGAGCTTTCCCCTGTACTGCATTGCATATCTAAATTGGGACTATAGACGTATTCCGGGAGCTTTCCCCCTGTACTAATGCATATTTAAATTGGGACTACGGACGTATTCCGGGAGCTTTCCCCCTGTATTGCATGAAGAAATTTTAAGCTATGGGACGGAATCCCGGTTGTTTTATATTGAAGGAAAACTATGTTTGAAGGATAATTTCATAATAGAAAGGTACATTTGAAAGGCTTTTATTGAGCGGAATTTGGTTTGAGGATTTCATTTTGTAAAATATATTTATGTATCTTTGGAGGAAGTATATTTCAAAGGAAATTTTCACAATGAAATGATTATATTTTTTAAAAGCTTTCAATATAAACTTGCAGCTGAAAAGTTTCACTCGAGGAGTTGACCAATTTATTGGGTTTTATTGGCTAAGGCCTGATGTGGACAAACTTATGCAGTGTTGAGTTACTAGTGTTCCTTTTGTGTTGTGGTTTCCGGTTTGGCTTGTATTCCTGTCCATTTTTCTGTGTATTATTATGCTGTTCCGTTGTTGTTTGTTGTACTTTCTTCCGCATTGTAGTTGTTCTATTATTTACTATCTTGTGTAGTCATTAGATAGATGTCATATGTTGTCATTTTATACATATATACCTGTTTAATTATTAGACCAGCGAGTGTCTTGACTAGACCTCGTCACTACTTCACCGAGGTTAGTCTTGATACTTACTGGGCACCGCTGTGGTGTGCTCATACTACTCTTCTGTGCATTTTGTGCAGATTCCAGGTTTTTGCATAGCCGGTCGTTTGATTGTTAGCATCACAGTTGCTGTTGTGTAGAATCAGGGTAAAACCGCTTCAGCGTTCACGATTTCAGAGTCACCTTCTTATACTCTTGTTCATACACTATTGTATTCATTCCGTACAGTGGTAATTAGAGATTTTAGTGTAAATTCCTTAAAGCTTATGACTTGTACTCGCCGGATTTTGGGAAGGTGTGCAATGTCAAGCGATTTATTTCAAAAATTATTTAAAAGTTTTAATATTATGTTTCATGTTCATTTAATATTAGGCTTACCTAGCCCTTAAGACTAGGTGCCGTCAAAATACCCAACGGAGGGAAATTTGGGACTAGTGCTGATTGGGTTAAGGGAAATCTATCCTTATGTTCCTATAAGGGTAATGAGGCAAGCGAGAAGAAAACAGGTTATACCTCGGGTTTCCAACATGGTCCAGTACAAGGCAGACTTTAAAAGGGAGCATTATTCCATTCAAATTCGAGGCACAACATATGTGGAATCAAAAGGTCATTGTGGAGAAAGATACTATCGAGCCAGACAGGTATCATGTCGGCCATGTCTACTTCTACCCATCATGGTTGGTAGATGATATAAGGGGGGATGTCAAGCCGGGAATTAATCTACAAAATAGGGTTATAGATGACGCTGCTGAAGCGCAAGTCAAGTATAGGATGTTGCACAAGAGGGTCTTCGAGTCCGAAGCTAGGCATTTGGAACAACACAAGGTGGATGTGGAAGCAATCAATGAATGGAGAGAAATTGCTACTAAATCAACGGAGAGATTGGAATATTTGGAGCCAAGGTTAATGGAACTTGAAGGAAAGATGAGAAAGAGAATCTCGGATTATCAGAACACAGAAGGCAATAAAGGAGGTCATCTAGCAAAGGCTTACCTACTGTTGGATATGCGCGACCTGGGAACTTAATTAACAGATCCAAGAAGGCCAAGCATGAAGAAGGTCCTTCTGGGGCCAAGTAGATTAGGAAACAACGTCTTTACTGTTTTCTATATTCGTTTTAGATTTTTGATTGTGATAAGGCAAATGCCATTAGTGACTTTCTCATTATTGTCGTTTTAGTAAAGATTTGATTCATTTTTGCATTAATGAAATGATGCAATTACTGGCATCAATTTTCTCCAAGTCTATGTGTCGCTTAGGCCTACCTTGGGCACAATGAGGTCCCTTAAATTAGGACGTGATTCTGCAACACATGTTCAATATCACGAACATTTTTTTAGTACTCCTTACTGACTTGGTTACCTTTCTATTTTTCTGTTCTTTTGTTTATTCCCATTCCCCAAGGTTGGTTCGTGCAAACCGGCATTGTCAGCATATCACACCAGATCCAGAGGTCCTCCACCTCCTCCTCCACCAAGTGATCCCAAGAACAAAGAAAAAGCGAAGATGGATGGTATGAGTGGTACCAGAAAAGACAATGCTACTCACGCAAAGAAGATTGAAACTTCACGTAAAGACCCGTAAAATTTCAAGTCTAAAAACAATTCCCGAATGGGTTCCAATGTGGTTATAACTATAGAAATTCTTAAACGAACCCTTGTGGAGTAAAAAGTACCCCGGGACTTAAAAGATAAAACTTTCCTGAATTGTGCAGATATGTGGTCCACTATGCGATCGCAGATCAGGTATGCGGACCGCATAATGGTCGCATACCGAGGCAGTCCGGTTCCCATTTTGGCCCATTTGAGGGTCATTTATGCACAGGAATGCGGACCGCATAGTAGGAATGCGATCGCATTCCTGACCGTGTTTTCTGCTTCGGGGCTTTTAATTTCTAATTTTTATACCCGACCCCAGCTTAATAAAACATTTACCCCCTTTCATTTTAACGGGTATCTGAACACAATAGAGAGAAGGGAGAGTGAGTTTAGTGAGAGAAAGTTTTCTTCTTCATCAAATTGGTCCATCATCTCTATTCAGGCCCGGAAATTATCGAGTAATCTTCATCTTCTTCACCATAAGAGGTAAGTCCCTACCCCATTTCCATTCAATTCTCAGGTTTTGGTTAAAAATGGAACACACATGAATGGTTCTTGAAGATAAAAGCTAAGACTTGCATGCATGTTCATGACTTGACCTAATCTAGCAAAGGGGTGTAAGTTAGATTAACATTCCACTAAAAAGGGGATTAATTAATCAAAGGGATCACATAGTGTTTGATAAATGCCCAAATGAGTTCATGATTTCTAATTCTAAGTCTAAACATGGAATCTTGTAAATTAGATTTGAGGCGATAGAAGGTCTGGGGGTTGAGAATAGATATTAATGGGGAATTTCGACTCGAGGCATGTATGGCTAACTTTAATCTTCGTATAGTCACCTTGTTGGTGTCCGAGCATTTGGTATGAGTTTCTGGCTTATGCATATGTGAATCGATTGTTCTAATGTGTTGAGGGGTAATATTATGTTCTTTGATTGTCCTAGTCGATTACCATGCCACCATGATGTATGATATTGTGAAAAGGTGATTCTTTGTGCTTATTCTATCATGTGCAAAGCTCGTTAAATGTTGAATACACCGGTATGATAGGATGTGCTGCAAATGAAAGAATTGATAACGAATCAAATTGTTGAATATATCTAAGTGCTAAATGATGTGTAACAAGTAGTGGAAAGGAAATGTGGATTTATCTAATTGAACTATATGTTGATGGTATGCCGTATATGACTCACTGTTTGGTAAAGATCACTGCTGCCTTGATTCCACATGGTTATTTGGTTGTTACGAATGTATATTCTTGATGATGAAAATCCTTGTGATTGAATTGATTGGTTGATATTGCTATCAAATATGATTGAAAGGTGGGATTGGGATGCACGCCACAACAAAAGAAATAAGGGTGGAACGTGAATTGTACGGTGGGATCGGGTTGCACGCCGCAACAGAAGAAATAAGGGTGGAATGTGAATCGTACGGTGGGATAGGGTTGCACGCGGCAACAGAAGAAATACGGGTTGGATGCGAGTTATCCGGTGGGATCGGGTTGCGCGCTGCAACAGGAGAATGATTGAAATAAGAAACTGTGGAACTCTCATTTGTGTTTTCTGTATCTCTATGCAGAATTTGTTTGGTTTCTTTGAATGTCTCCTATCTGTGTATTGTTTGATTTTACTTAGAGTAAAGCTTGTTCATACGTAATACTATTTCATGGTACTAACGTCCCTTTTGCCCAGGGCGCTACATCTTTTATATGGATGTGGGTGGTTCTATAGCAGGTAGCTCGGTCCGCCGATAGTGGTGCCTTCCTTTCATCTCCTCAGCAGTTCTGGTGAGCCCCACTTCCTTTCGGGGTCGTGCATGGTCTATGCCATATTCATTTGTATATTTTGTTCTGTTAAGGTATAGTCGGGGCCTTATTTTCGGCAAGTTGATATACTCTTCTCCGTATCTTTAGAGGCTCCGTAGACATTATGTGGGTTGTATATATGTATTTGGGGTAGTTGTCGTACTCGTTTGTAATCACGATCCCGTATCAGGAGTGTTGTAATTTAGAATGTATGTTTTGGGAAGATTAAATGTTGAAAGTGTTAAAAAGAGATTTGACTTATTTTGTAAACGCATGCTTTGATTATATTTTGTTGTTTCACTTATAAATGTACATTATGAACACGGGGAAATGCGTTGGGTAGGATAGGCAATCCAGGTCCGCTTGACCAGGTTCATTCGGTTAGGCGTCGGTCTCGTCCCTCGATTTTGGGGCGTCACAAACATTGTATCAGAACCTCATGTTTTAAAAGTCTCCTAGGATGTCTTGGAGTCATGTCTAATAGATCCCTTCTTATCGGCGTGTTGTTGACCACATCTATAATAAGGGGGCTGCATGGACATTTAAGAAAGTACCCTTGTATTGCTATTATATATCGTGCGATGTGGTGAAAGGTGAAGTTGTCTACCTCTAACTCATGCGTTGTTCCAATTTTCAGTAAATGGCACCTAAGAAGAGAGATTGACTCGGCCTAGAGGCCAATGCCACCCCAGGAGTGGTCACAAATTCTCCAGCTGATGGTGCGGGTGAGAATGATTCCCCAGCTACAAATCAGCATGACTCCTCCACTCCAGACCAGACCACCTATTCCTATTCCTACTCCAGCGGAGGGTGCTGAAATCCCTCCCGCTGATATTCCTGACCCACCTCCAGCTCCAGCTTTCGGTCCCGGTATTTCTGATGGGGACCTCAAGGGGCTATCCAAATCTTGACCCAGTTAGTGGCCTCTCATACCCAAAGATCAAATGTTTCCTCTACGTCCTCTAGCAAGCCAGGGGATTCTTCAGGTTCCATAGTCAACCAGTTTCTGCGGTTAGCCCCTCCAGAGTTCACAAGCACCGACCTAGAGGCTGATCCTCAGGAGTTCATTGATGAGATGTACAAGACCCTCCGAGTTATGAGGGATACTGAGACAGAAGGGGTTGAGTTGGTTTTTTATCGTCTGAAGGGAGTGGCACATTCGTGGATCGAGATGTGGGAGAGTTCTCGTGGAGAGGGGAGCCCTCCGGCGAGGTGGGATGAGTTTGTGGATGCCTTTATGGGTCATTTATTGCCTGTCGAGATTATGGAAGCTCGTGCTACAGAGTTTGAGGTCCTTAAGCAGGGAAACATGAGTGTGTGGGAGTATCATATGGAGTTCGTGCGCTTGTCCAAATATGTTGTTCACATGGTGTCTACTATGGAGGCTAGAGTTTGTCGGTTTGTTCAGGGCCTTGGCCCCTTGGTTATTAATGAAGCTGCTACAGCTGCTCTGCATTTAGATATGAACTACGGGAAGATTGTGGGAGTTGCCCAGGCTACGGATGCTCGGAAATTAAAGATAAGAATGGAGAGGGAGAGTAGTAGTAGTAGTAGGGACCGGTCAGCGAGCAACCCTGGGAGTTCAGTTGGAAGAGGGAGATCAGCCCTTGGGAGAGGGTCATCAGGGCCATCTCAGTCCTATGCTCAGTCCTCAGCCAGTGCGTCGCCATCAGGGCACAGTTATCAGCAGGGAGGCCGCGTTGGACCAGGTTCAAATAGCAGGAGGTTCCATCAGTCGGTTCGTTCAGGTGGGAGGTTCCAGCAGCAGCGGAGGGCCACATGCCCTAATTGCGGGAGCTTTCATTCTAAGCCCTGTTACTTGGACATACCAGTATGTTATAGGTGTGGAGTGAGAGTCCATGTTCAGCGAGACTGTCGTGCACCCAGTCAGGGCACGGGTAGGGGTACTGCTCAGCCCTCCAGTTCTTCAGCCGCTACATCTTCAACACGCTCTCCATCCCGCAGCCCTCCAGTAGGGAACGGTGCAGCTAGGGGTGGAGCACGGAGTCAAGGGGGACCCAGTCGGTTCTATGCTTTGAGTGGTCGCCAGAGTGCGGAGGCTTCTCCAAATGTTGTCACAGGTATTTTGACTGTTTAGTCACATGATGTTTATGCTCTTATTGATCCCGTTCCTTCTTTGTCATATGTTACTCCATTTATTGCTTCAATTTTTGGGATAGAACTCGAAGAACTTCACGAGCCATTCTCTGTGTCGACTCGGGTTGGTGATTCTATTACGGTCGTGTGAGTCTATAGAAATTGTGTTGTCACGGTGCGTGGTCAGGATAACACGGCCGATCTTATTGAGTTAGAAATGGTAGAATTTGATGTAATTATGGGGATGGATTTGCTATATTCGTGCTTTGCTAAACTCGACTGCCGAACCAGAATTATGAGGCTCGAGTTTCCTAATAATCCAGTTATCGAGTGGGAGGGGAATAATGTTGTGACAAGAGGTAGGTTTATTTCCTTCCTTAAGGCCTCAAAGATGATCAGAAAAAGGTGCATCTACCATTTGGTCCGGGTTGCGGACACCACTTCAGAGGTGCCTGCTCCCGAATCTGTGCCTGTTGTGAATGAATTTCTTGAAGTATTGTCGGACGAGATTCCTGGGATTCCACCAGATAGAGAGATCGATTTCGGGATTGATGTATTTCCATATACGCAGACAATATCTATTCCACCCTACCGAATGGCGCCAGCAGAATTGAGAGAGTTAAAAGAACAATTGAAAGATCTATTAGAAAAGTGTTTCATTCGGCCAAGTGTGTCGCCTTGGGGTGCACCGGTTCTTTTTGTCAGAAAGAAAGACGGATCGCTTCGGATGTGTATTGATTATCGATAGCTCAACAAGGTCACCATCAAAAACAAATACCCATTGCCTCAGATGGATGATCTGTTCGACCAGTTGCAAGGTGCTAATTTCTTCTCAAAGATTGATTTGCGGTCCGGATATCACCAGTTAATGATCAGGGAGCAGGATATTCCTAAGACTACCTTCAGGACTCGATATGGGCACTTTGAATTTCTAGTAATGTCTTTTGGGCTAACCAACACCCCAGCAGCTTTTATGGATCTTACGAATAGAGTTTTTAAATCGTTTCTTGACTCCTTTGTGATTGTCTTCATTGACGATATTCTTGTTTATTCGTGAAGTCAGGAAAATCATGCTAATCACCTCATGGCAGTCTGCAAAATCTTCATCGGCACCAGTTGTATGCAACGTTTTCAAAATGTGACTTTTGTCTAGAATCAGTCACCTTTTTGGGCCATGTTGTTTCCAGGGAAGGGATTTGGGTTGATCCCCAAAAGATTGCAGCGGTAAAGGATTGTCCTAGACCAACGACCCCGACAGAGATTCGCAGTTTCTTGGGTTTGGCTGGATACTATCGGAGGTTCGTAGAGGGATTCTCTACCCTCGCCTCCCCATTGACTAAGACGATGCAGAAAGCGGTTAAGTTTCAGTGGTCCGATGCTTGCAAAAATAGTTTTCAAGATTGACTTCGGCGCTAGTATTGACCTTGACAGAAGGTTTAGAAGGGTTTGTGGTGTATTGTGATGCTTCAAGGGTTGGTTTGGGGTGTGTATTGATGCAATGTGGTAAGGTAATAGCATATGCTTCTAGGCAGCTCAAGAATCACGAGAAAAATTACCCGACGCATGATTTGGAGCTCGCGGCGGTTGTGTTTTCATTGAAGATCTGGCGGCATTATCTTTATGGGGTCCATGTGGACGTGTTCACAGACCATAAGAGTCTTCAGTATTTATTCAAACAGAAGGAGTTGAACTTAAGGCAACATAGGTGGTTAGAATTGCTCAAAGATTATGATATGAATATTTTGTACCATCAAGGAAAGGCGAATGTGGTAGCCGACGCTCTTAGTCGGAAATCCATGGGTAGCTTGGCTCATTTGGAAGCAAGTCAGAGGCCTTTGGCTCGGGAGGTCTATCAGTTGGCCAGTCTGGGTTATATCTTTCGGCCTCAGATGAAGGGAATGTCGTGGTGCGTAATGGAGCGGAGTCTTCGCTTGTAACGAAGTCAAGGGAAAGCAATCCAGGGATCCAGCTTTGGCATAGTTGAGAGAAGCAATTCTGAATCACAAGACTACAACATTTTCACTCGGCAATGATGATGGTATTTTGCAGTGCCAAAGGAGGCTATATGTTCCGGATGTGATCTTCGGGAGAGAGTTATGGAAGAGGCTCACAATTCTAGGTATTCCATACGCCCAGGTTCTATGAAGATGTATCACGATCTCAAGGATATTTATTGGTGGAATGGTATGAAGAGGAGATTGGCGGACTTTGTGGCTAGGTGTCAAAATTGTCAGCAAGTGAAGGCCGAGCATCAGAGGCCTGGTGGGTTGGAACAACTTATGGAAATACCGACATGGAAATGGGAAATGATCAATATGGACTTTGTGGTGGGGTTACCTCGCACTCCGCGTAGATTCGACTCAGTTTGGCTAATAGTGGATCGGCTCACGAAGTCGGCGCATTTCTTGCATGGCAAGTCCACCGATACTGCAGAACAGTACGCTCAGTTGTATATCAAAGAAATAGTCAGGCTCCATGGCACTCCAGTATCTATTATCTCGGATCGAGGGGCCCAGTTCACAGCTAACTTTTGGAAGAAATTTCAGCAAGGTTTGGGTACGCAGGTTAATCTCAGCACAACTTTCCACCCAAACACGGACGATCAGGAAGAGCGGACCATTTAGACGCTTAAAGATATGTTACGGGCTTGTATACTAGATTTCAAGGGTAGCTGGGATGATAATTTTCCTCTTATAGAATTTTCTTATAATAACAGTTTCCATGCTAGTATTCAGATGGCCCCTGTTGGTTGATTTCCCAATGCACACGCAAGTGTACGTGGTCGACAAGTAATATAGGATT
>ML360191.1:0-10740 GCA_005239505.1 Nicotiana paniculata | reverse complement strand
TCCTCAGAATCATCTATGAAGTCAAGTAGCAACTCAGAGAGTTTCTTCTTAGATAAAAACTTTCTTTTAGTTTTATGTTTTGAGACACTTACCTCTGGTTCTTCATAAGTCTCCTCATCATATTCTCCAATTTCCATGAGAGCCTGATCTTTTGTCTCACCATCTTCTGATTCTTCATCTGAACTTTCCCTCCAAGCAGCAACCATAGCCTTTGTTGTGTTTGTCTTGGGTTGAACCTGTTCCTTCCTCTTGTTCCTTCTCTCATATCTTTCCTTTTTCCACTCTACTTCCCACTGAGTACAGTTTTTAATGAGATGATTAGTCTTACCACATTTATAGCATCCCTCATTGGCTGACCTTTCTAGTGCCTTTGCCTTATTAAAGTTTCCTCCTCTGGAGATGCCCTTCTTCCTTATGAGAAAGTTTCTGAATTCTTTGGTTATCATGGCCATCTCATCCTCTTCCAGATCAGCTCCCTCAGTGATCCTCAATGCTAGACTTCTCTCCTTATTTGGGGCATCCATCTTCATGGTTTGCCTTCTGAGTTCATAAGCAATGAGATTTCCAATCAACTCATCCAATCTAAGGGTTGCCATATTTTTGGATTCTTGGATAGCAGTGATCTTGCTTTCCTAGGAGATAGTCAGAACCCTTGTCAAGATCTTCTCTACATTGTCTTCTTCAAGTATAATTCTTCCAAGAGACTTGAGTTCATTGTCAAGGTTGTGAACCTTGTGTACATTTCCTGAATTGTCTCTCCTTCTTTCATAGTGAAGTTTTCATACTGAGAGTATAGTAGTGTACCTCTAGACCTCTTCACTTGAGCTGTTCCTTCATGGGCTACTTGTAGAGTATCCCAGATTTCCTTGGCAATGGTGCAACTTTGGATTCTACTGTATTCATCTGGTCCTAATCCACACACTAGCCGCTTCTTTGCTTTGGCATTCTTCTCCCATTTCTTCAGATCTTCAGCCATGCAGTCAGCCCTAGTCTTAGGTACATCTACACCTTCAGCAGTTTCCTTCATTGTTGCAAGTGGTCCATCAATGACTATGTCCCAGAGTTCATAGTCCTCTCCAATAAGGTGATATTTCATTCTATTCTTCCACCAAGAATAGTACTGGCCATTGAAGAGTGGTGGCCTTGCAGTTGATTGAACTTCCTAGTTCCCAGTCGGTGCACTCATCTTGATCTTTTCCAAGGTGTTAGCATTTTCAGGATAACCTACTCTGATACCAATTGATGTTTTAGACTTCAATACTACACAATATTATAAGTTAATTGTGCAGTACCCAATTTTTGAGTGCTGTCGAATAAGAAGAACCTGGTTCTTCTTGGCGTACTACTTACTACTATTTGCGGAATAATAAAGCAGTACAGACACAAATATTTTACGTGGAAAACACCTGGCTCAAAAGGTGAAAAAAACCACGACCTACTCCTCAGTAGGATTTGCTCAAACACTTCACTAAACACTCTGAGCCANGTACCTATTACAATTTGCTTCTAAGAAAGCTGAAAAGATACAATGTTAAAACTCCTACTACAACCAACTAGATTCAATGATAAACGATGAAACTGTTTCTTCTAGTTGAACTGTAGCCTTTTTGTCGCACAATAATTCTGCTTGCAAAATATCTGGGAATTTTGCTTTCAACTCTTGATTCACTTCTGCACTTGTGCGTTCATTTTTTGTTGTTGTCTTTCAGCAGTAATACTTTGAGTATTTATAAAGTCAGTTGTTGAGTTCTGTTCCGATTCTACCTGGGAGAACAAGTTCTTGTCAAACTCAACTTCCTTCCTTCGTTTCTGTCCTTGCCGAATTCAACTTCTATTTTCTTCATAAGTTTGCAATCTTTTCGTGTTAGGAGACATCCTGTTAGTTCTTTGATACTCAGCAATCACTGATATCTCCTATGCTTGTACGATTCTTGTGCCAACTGCTCCGTTCAGGTGTCTATGCTCTGATGGACCTGGTTCAACTTGCCAATATTTGTCAATCTTCAAAACCCATTCAGTGACATGGGCCAACACTAGGTCTTTGTTCAAAAATCCCAAATTCCCACCAATTTCATGTCTAATGTATGTATAATCCAAGTGTTTTAACTCAAAGATGGGAATTACCTAAAGTTTCTTGATGAAGATCCTCCCTTGAAGCTCCCCAAAATCGGCACACCAAATGAAAATGGGAGAAGAATGGCCAAAATTTTGGTTAAAAATAACACACTGCCCAGGCGACCCTTCTATGCGATCGCATTCCCGTTCACGCGATCACATAAGCCAATCTCGAGAGCCCCCCAAATTTCCTCTGTGCGATTGCATAAAAGACCCAGGATCGCATAGGCCAACCCAGCAGCCTCCACAAATTACCTCTATGCGATCGCAAATAATTCCCCGCAATCGCATAAGCCAAACCCAGGGCCTCCAAATCTTCCTCTATGCGATCACAAACACTGCCACGCGATTGGATAGGCCAAAACCCAGTAGCCTCCAATCTTACACTATGCGATCGCAGACCCATTCACTCGATCACATAGAATAATAACCTGCTGCACTCACACCAAAGAACCAACAATCCTCACAAGGCAAACATCGACCCGTTGAGCATCCGAAACACGCCCGAGGCCCCTGAGACCTCAACCAAACCTACCAACCAGTCCTAATACCTCATTCGAACTTAGTCGAGCCTTGAAATCACACCAAACCACATCGAAATCACGAATCACAATCCGATTTAAGCTTAATGAACTTAGAACTTCAAATTTCTATATTCGATGCCAAAACCTATCAAATCACGTCCGATTGACTCCAAATTTTGCACACAAGTCACATTCAATATTATGGACCTGCTCAACTTTCGGAATCGCATTGCGACCCCGAAATCAAAATTCCCCCTTCCGGTCGGATTTCTCAAAAACCTTCAAATTTCTATCTTTAGCCAAATGACTTCAAAATAACCTACGGACTTCCGAATTCACTTCCAATCGCGCTACCAACTCCAGAATCACCATATGGAGCTATTCCCAGACTCGGAATCCCAAACGGACATCAATAACACTAAAATGCACTTCAACTCGGACTTATGAAATTTCCTCCAAAATACTAACTTCCACATTATGCGCCAAAATTCTCCCGGGTCATCCAAAACCCGCTCCGAACATACGCCCAAGTCCGAAATCATCATACGAACCTGCTGGAACCTTCAAATCCTGATTCTGAGGTCGTTTACTCAAAAATCCAATCTTAGTCGATTCTTCCAACTTAAGGCTTCTGAAATGAGAATTTTCTTTCCAAATTGACTCTAAACTTCCTGAAATTTAATTCCGACCACACCTACAAGTCATATCACCTGAAATGAAGCTGATCATGGCCTCAAACCGCTGAACGACGCGCTAGATCTCAAAACGATCGGTCGGGTCGTTATATTCTCTCCCACTTAAACATACGTTCGTCCTAGAACGTTCTAAGAACTGCTCTAGAGTTACCTGACAATCACTGTTTAACAACTCGTGCACCTTTCCGTGCTACCACAACCCAGTTGAGTACACTTTCTGGAACAATTCTGAAGATATCCTCTTTTATTTAGGCAAATGGGCCTTAGAACCAAGTTTTCAGCATCCGAAATCCTCTGTCAGGCCTGTTTCCAATATATGAACACCATATCAACTACCACATGATGTACCAGAACATGACTGCATACCTTTGCTGAATTAGTACCATGCACAACATAATTCATCATCTAACCACAATGATATTCCCTGAACCTTAATCGAAAAAATTTCACGAATCTGATGCACCCAATGCATCTCATGACATATATATAGGTCTTTCTATAACTCTTACGATACCACCGCAACAGAGGAGGTGCGTAGAAATTTACAACCAACTACAGAGTTAACCAATCCTTGAATATCTCCTCTCGACTGGAATCATTACCTCATTACGAACCAACTAATGGTATTTGTCCTTTAATATACTTCACAAAATATTATCACACTGATCCCTGGTCCAATAATCTCGTCTCACCCAGTATGAACTGCTCAGACAACAAATCACCCCAAACATGACTAACAGTCTCACATGATACCACAACGCGCCAATAGGCCATAACTCGAACATGATACATAAAGAAATGACTCAGGAAAAGACTACTCAACTCACGCAACTTATCATGAACTCTCTCAGAAAATAAAAAGCAAAACATAAGAAAATAGATATAGGGAACCTTTCTCAACATCACACTGTTGCAGCGTGCAACCCCATCCAAATAACATGCCCGTGGCGGCGTGCCAGACGATCCAAATAACATAATCGTGGCGGCGTGCCACCCGATCCAAATAACATAAAATTCACGTAAGGAGATACACCCGAGCTAAATTACTCATTACCACAAAATACTGAATATCGGTCACAAGCACGCTAAGTGCATAATACCATCCTGGGGAGACTGATAGAGCCATACGATACAAAACTCAAGCACAACTGAGGTGCGATATATATATATATATATATATATATATATATATATAGTCTGAATCTCAAGAGCTATCCTTCTCACATAACATCATCACTACGTGGAACCTCAACATATAAGAAATTGTCAAGTCGTTGCACAACTCACACGACACAATCATAATATTACCTGAAATGAACGATGATGGAACATCATCTGATGTTCTAGTATCCCTCCGAGAGAAGCGCCATACAGAAACGAACACCTCTGGCTCACATGGAGCCCATAATCACATTTAAATCCATTCACAACCTTCAACCCGATTCCGCTCGCACCGAGCTAGGCTAATAGCCTTACCTTGGTCCATAATAACCCTTTTTTCCCCTCATAAAATGCAAGAACAACTATCATAGCCGAGACAAACACCCCACAATCCACAACCGAATGAACCGAGCACACTCCAGGCATAAACTCTCAAATAAACAATATTATACTTCTTTATACTTGGTCTGAATCTTCAATCAATTAAGTGACTACATGTCACACTCATACGATCATCCCGTGGTCACGCTCCCACTTGCTAAGTGGTGGAATTCCTTCATCATAGTTTGCTTGTCTGCCTCAACATGCGCTAAGCGTCCCATAGAACGCCGACTGAGGGCATCAGCTACAACATTAGCTTTCCCCGGATGATAGAGGATATCAACATCATAATCTTTAAGTAATTCGAGCCACCTCCTCTGACGTAGATTCAATTCTCTTTGCTTGAATATGTACTGGAGACTCTTGTGATCTATAAAAATGTCAAATGCACCCCATACAAATAATGGCGCCAGATCTTAAGCGCAAACACCACAACTGCTAATTCAAGATCATGAATCAGATAATTCTTCTCATGAGCCTTGAGTTGTCTCAATGTGTAGGCTATGAATTTTCCATGCTGCATTAATACACACCCAAGGCCAACCCCTGAAGCATCACAATAAACAACGAACCTTCGGTTCCTTCCGGTAGCGTCAAGATTAGACCTCTCCTTTAACTCTTCAAAACTTTTCTCGCAAGCGTCCGACCATTGAAATTTGACTTTCTTCTGAGTTAATCTAGTCAAAGGGGACGAGATATAATAAAATTCCTCTACGAAATGCCTATAATAGTCTGCTAGAACCAAGAAATTCCTTATATCGGATATTGAGATGGGTCTAGGGAAATTCTTCACTGCCTCTATTTTCTTAAAGTCCACCTTCACGCCTTCCCCTGAGATGACATGGCCCAAAAATACTACTGATTTCAACCAGAATTCAAACTTAGAAAATTTGCATATAGCTTGTGATCTTGCAGTGTCTGCAACGCAATTGTGAGATATTCTGCATGGTCAGTATCACTACGGGAATAAATCAAGATGTCATCAATAAACACAATAACGAACAGATTAAGATAGGGTTTGATGACCCTATTCATAAGGTCCATGAAATCTACTGGTGCATTCGTCAAATCAAATGACATTACCAAAAATTTGAAATGCCCATACCGAGTCCTGAAAGTTGTTTTTGGAATATTGACTTCCTTAACCTTCAACTGATGTTATCCCGATCTGAGGTCAATCTTGGAGTAACACTGGTCACCCTGAAGTTGATCAAATAAGTCATCTATTGAAGAGGGTACTTGTTCTTGATGGTGACTTTATTCAGCTGACGATAGTCAATTCACATGCGCAAAGACCCATCCTTCTTTCGAACAAACATGACCGGTGTTCCCCAAGGTGAGACACTTGGCCTTATGAATCCCTTATCTAGAAGATATTTCAACTGGACTTTTAGCTCTTTCAACTCTGCTAGAGTCATTTTATAAGGTGGAATAGATATGGGCTTAGTGCCGGGGAGTAGATCAATTCCAAAGTCAATCTCCCTATCAGGAGAGACTCCGGGAAGATCTTCAGGGAACACTTCTGGGAACTCATTTACAATTGGTACCGACTGGAAAGTGGGAATCTGAGCATCTGCATTCTTAACTCGAACAAGGTAATAGACATACCCTTTGGAGATCATATTTCTGGATTTAAGATAGGAAATAAACCTACCCCTAGGTACTACTGCATCACCCTTCCATTCGAAGACTGGTTCACCGGGAAATTCAAAACTACTACTTTGGTTCTACAACCCACTATGGCATAACAAGACTATAACCAATCCGTGCCCATGATCACATCGAAGTCTACCATCTCCAATTCTACTAAGTCTGCTACAGTATGATGATGATACACTTTCAATGGACATCCCCTATAAATACATCTAGCTATAACTGATTCTCCAACTGGAGTGGATACTTCAAAAGGTTCACACAACTTTTCTGGTTCTATCGCAAATTTCTTAGCAATATATGGAGTTGCATAAGATAGGGTGGATCCCGGATATATAAGAGCGTAGACATCAAAAGTGAATATTGTTAGCATACCTGTGACAACATCTCCCCGAGCCTCCGTATCCCGACGGTCTGCCAGGGCATACAAGCGATTTTGACCACCGCCTGCATTACTAGACTTTGCTGCACCACGCCCTTGCTGGGCCTGAGAGTTATGAGGGGCTGCTGAATTAGTGGACTGAGCTACATTGCCTACATTGTTTTGCTTTACTGATGGACAATACCTCAAGAAGTGGCCCTGATGACCGCACCCAAAGCAACCATTTGTGCCCAAACGGCACACCCCTGGATGCTTCTTACCACACGTGTTGCAAGTAGGGTACTCAAGGCCTCTATAGCCCACACTAGTCTGTGACTGTGAGCCTGCTGCTCTGAAATTTTGGTTTTTCTTGTTAAAATTGGACCTCTGGACTGGTGCACTAGCTGAAGATGGAGCAGGTCCTGATTTTTATTTCCTGAAGAACTGGCGATTGCCTCCTGCTTGAGATCCCCCATGGCTGAAATTTCCTGCAGACTTAGCTCTCTTGCTGAATTCCCTGTCCTTCTCTCTCTGTAGACTCTCTTCTCCCTTCAACCCATCTTCGTTCCCTTGAACAAAGGCAACCATATTAGTGATGGTCATGTCATTATTCTGAATAGCTATATTAGCATCAACAAACAAGTCATCTGAAAGCCCCAAAACAAATCGCCTAACTCTGGACCTCATATCACGTACCATTTCCGGAGCATACTTAGCCAGAGATACGAACTTTAGGTAGTACTCATTCACACTCATATCATTCTGTTTGAGTCTCTCAAACTCCAAAGCCCTAGCTTCCAAGACCTCAATAGGTAGAAAACAAGAAACGCATCTGCAAACTCCTTCCAAGTTGCAGAAGCCGCATCCTCCCCTAGGGACTCTTCCCATGTTTCATACGAAGTGTTGGCAACATCTTTCAGCTGGTACGCAGCAAGCTCTGCTGCCTCAGTGTCTGTAGCATGCATCACTCGAAATATCTTTTGAACCTCATCAATAAAGTTTTGTGGATCCTCATCTTTTTTTGATTCTGTGAAGACTGGAGGTTTCATGTTGAGGAATTCCCTAGACCTGGGACTACTCATCTCATTAACAACACTTGTTCCCTGCCTTTGAACCTGAGTGGAAACAATCTGGGTAAGCAACTGGATAGCTCCCCTGACATCCATGTCTGAAGCACTGGGCACTGAGCTCGATGCAACCCCCTGTGCCATAGTGTCCTCCTCTTGGGAAGCATTAGTCGTAGCCCCCTGGCTAGTAGTTGAGGACCTCCTGGTGTACTTTCTTTTTGCAGGCATTTTCCTGAAATACGCAATTTTTCACGAGTTAGAAAGATTCCCGAAAACATAGCTATAACTACACGATCTAAAGTACGTAAGAAATGGAATAATACTAGATGTCTTGGTGGTCAACTTTTTATACGTGTGGCGCGCACACACATATAAAAGTGACCCCACTGAATACGGCTTCATAGAATCCCTAGGACTCTTGAACCTAGGCTCTGATACCAATCTTTTTCACGCCCCGAACCATGGCCTGGGCGTAACACGTCACTCGATGCCTGACTACATGTGACCGAGTGGACCAACTGTATGGCTGGATCAACATGTTGTATAACTGTAAGCTAGATATCAATATACAACATGATGATCTGCTAAAGAGTCTGACTGAAATATCATAGATGTAGAAAATACTAAAAGTCTGCAAGTATAAACGAGTAGCCGACAAGGCTAACACATAAAAGCCTGCTAACATATGACTGGCTGGACTATAGTCTACGAAGCCTCTAAAGAATACTAAGATGCTAATTGTTTACCAAGACAAGGTCTCCGGTATACCTTATTAAATGAACGTACTATAATGAGTGAAAAAGGAAGGGATTACGCCCCAAAAGACTGAGGCTCACCAACAGCTGATACGAGATGTCCTAGCGAGAAAAGTCGTCAACCTGTAAATCGTTACCTGCATCGCGAGATGCAGGCCCTGGGAAAAAAGGGACGTCAGTACATTTGAATTGCACTGGTATGTAAAACAGCTGAAGGAAATAACTGTAAATACTGAAACTGAAACTGATAACTGATAACTGAACTGAACATAGAAAGTAAGGTTACGAATACTCCCTCTTCTGAATGATGAGCGACCTATTTATCTGATAAACTATGGCCTCAGGCCCAATATATATATATGTTCACAAGCTACGACCTCGGGCCCAAGTATACGTATACATAACTACGGCCTCATTCCCAATGATGCATAAATCATAAACTACGGCCTCAGGCCCAAATACAGGTATTCAACATTTAGGAACTTAGAATCAGGAGCTGAGAATCATACTGAAATACATGATGCTGAAATACTGAACTATACTGAGTTACATGATACCGGAATAATGAATTGGACTAGACTGAGATATGTACTCATAATAAGTTGATTTGTCATAACTGAAACTCATAGAATATCGAATGATTATGAAACTATTCCATCTAGAGAATAGAAGTTCTACTACTATTCATGGAACTAGGCATAATTACTTTATGAGGAAACTAGTAATAATCATAATGAATGGGACGTAGGGAGAATCATAGTGTTGACCCATGTCACTGCATAGTTTTGAAGATTGACAAAAGGCTGACCAGTTGAACCAGGTCCATCAGAGCACACATCGTGAACTGACGGCTGGCACATGAACTGTATATGCTTAGGAGATGTTTTGAATATGAAATATCAATGTACCAAGAGATTGTCTCCTAATGCGGAAAGGTTGCAAACTGATCTGATTAATTGAAGGCGAATTCAGCAAGGAAAGTAACAAAAGAAAGGAAGTTGAGTTTGGTTTGAATTGGTTCACCCAGGTAGAGTTGAACTGGAATTGGAAGACAAGCCCAATGACTGACTCTATAAATACTTGAAGTATTTCAGCTGGAATTTAAGAACGCACAAGTGCAGAAGTGAATCAAGATCTGAAAGCAAAATTCCCAGATATTTTGTAAGCAGAATTACTGTGCGATTCAAAGGCTACTGTTCAACTAGAAGAACCAGTTTCATCAGATTGATTATTGAGTCTAGTTGATTGTAGTAGGAGCTTTAATATTGTATCTTTTCATCTTTCATAGAAGCAACTGTAATGTTCAAGTTAGAGTTAACTTGAAGCTTGTAGAAATTAGCTAGGGGCTAGTTACTACGAAGGGATTAGAGTTAGTCCTAGGATTACAAAAGATTTTATTTTGTAATTCCGTTTGGCTCAGAGTTTTAGTGAAGAGTTTGAGCAAATCCTACTGAGGAGTAGGTCGTGGTTTTTTCACATTTTGAGTCAGGTGTTTTCCACGTAAAAATCTCTGTGCTTTTACTTTACTGCTTTTATTATTCAGCAACAGTAGTAGTTGGAACACCAAGAAGAACCAAGTTCTTCTAGAGAGACAACACTCGAAAATTGGGTACCATACAATTTAATTAATCTTCTTGTGTGGTATTGACGTCTAAAACATCAATTGGTATCAGAGCAGGTTATCCTTGAAAGGATAACACCTTGGAGAAGATCAAGATGAGTGCACCACCTAGAAATTGGGAAGGTCAATCAACTGTAAGGCCACCACTCTTCAATGGCCAGTACTACTCATGGTGGAAAAAATAGGATGGAGGATCACCTAATTGGAGAAGACTATGAACTTTGGGACATAGTCACTGATGGTCCTCTAGCTACCATGATGAAGAATGCTGAAGGTATAGATGTACCAAAGGCAATAACTGATTGCACTGTTGAGGATCTAAAGAAATGGGAGAAGAATGCTGGTGCGAGACTAAAATGCATAGTTTAATATGTAATATACCTTACATTTGAGGTGCGTTAATGATA